>JAHKKF010538411.1:0-18616 GCA_019740295.1 Labeo calbasu
AAACATCCCAATGGCAAAATATAAGAAATATGGACAAGCAGCCTTTTGTTTTTATGCTCCTAAGACTTGGAACAAGCTGCCCATAAATATTCGTCAGGTCTCCTCCCTTAATATTTTTAAAAAGCAGTTAAAGACACTTTTATACTCTGGCTTTTAGTTAGGGCGGTGCTGATTTTGCGTCGGAGAGATTTGCAAGGTATCTCCTGGCTGATATGGTGTATCTAGTGGTTGGCTGATCTGACATTGCTAGACCTTTTTTATTATTTTTATTATTTTCTATTTTTTTTATTTTAAATTGCTGTCATTTGTTAAATTTTTATTATTCTTGTTCTTATTGCTGTTTTTTTTTTTATTGTTCTTTTTATTGTTTGTTTTCTCGCTGTAAAGCAATTTGAGCTACATACAAATGTATGAAAAGTGCTATATAAATAAAGTTTATTATTATTATTATTATTATTATACAGGCTGGAGAGAGCATCCTGTGGGGGGCCAGGCAGCATGGCAGGTTCCACCAACTCTTCATTCAAGAAATGTGAATTAGATGCACTCATGGACAGAACGTCTAAATCGACAGTATCTGAGGGTTGGAAATCAATCTTGTTCACGGAAATGTTCTCGGTATGCGCGGCTGATACCGGTGGTTGTAAAGACTGAAGCAGACGTTTGATCTCTGCCATCCCTGAAGAGAGAGTAGCAACAGACTTCGTTAGCAAAGTTTCTGTTTGCGGTGAAGATTTCTTTTTGGTCCACAGGGCACCAGCAGCTGCTGATGTGCGACCTTTTTTGAGTGCTCCGTGGCGCTGTATGTGACTGTGCCAGGCTAGCAGATGAGTTTGGATCTAGCTCTGCAAGACAAAGCTGTCTTTCTGACAGCAGCAGCATGGCACAATTCAAACACGGATCAGTCAACGCTTCTATCAGATGCTGAATCCCCAAACAGGACGGGCAGCAATCGTGTCCGTCATTGGGAAGAAGTGTGTTCGGGCACAGTTTGCAGCTCGGTGGAGAGACGGAGATATGAGAGCTGTGTGCCATGACTCCGTCAAAAACAGGTCCTCGGTAGCACCATAGGAACTCAAAACTGATATAATACATGCACCAAAATATCAAGCGTTGATAAAACCTTCGGATAGAACCGAAAGATTATAAGTGAGAAGAATCACACGTGAACTATTAAAATTGCCTTCGGATAATACCGTGGGGCAACGAGAGCTAGCACGAGATGGAGAATATGCGACGTAATCAAAGGTCAATAGGTCAGCGGGGAAACGCTACCTAAGTGCGGTCGAAACCAGCCACCGGATAGTACCGTGAAGCACAGGGAATTGCGACACAACAATCAAATGTATACTCATGTAACAAAGAAATGGAAATCCAAAATATCCAATGATAGTGCAGAGTGCGCTGTCACAGCTTGGGAGGGCGAATCCTCGCAACTCAGGTAAGCTGCATGGGACAGTGCTAATCAAGACCTATCATAAGCGAGAAAGCGAAAAAGGCTGGGCATCGAGCTGCTGTGGTTTATATCCTCGCATCTCTGTCACTTCAATCACTCCAATAAAGATGATAAATAAACATTAGACATTTTAAATCTTAAACGAGTCATAAGTACCTCAGTTCCCTCTCATAATGTCCATTAATCAGTCTGTCTCAGCAGAATTTGAAAAAAATGATTCACCTAGGAGTTGCTGAGGGTAAGGGGTGCCTTTGTGAGGATTACCCACCTTATTTATCATTACAGAAGTCAGTCATTTCCTGTGGATGTGACAGGCTTATAATACATTAGCCACTATTGGTGATAAAATAGAAAAAAAGAGTAGTAAACACTATTTGACAAATAACAAACACTAGACTTCATGAAGCAGTGTAACGGCCAGTACAGCGAACTATAACTATATTACTAGAAGCGGATAAGACTGGAAATCCCGCACGTTTCAAATAAAAACATGTTGCGTTGCCCTCAAAGGTGCAGCATGTAATACTGACCGCTAGTGGTTGAAATAGGTGCTGCAGTTCATCCTCAGACTCGACTCTCACGCGGGTTGCCAGATTGAGGACAAGCAAAAAGAACGAGCACAGTTGACCCTTCGCAAAAACAATGCCGCTCTCACATTACACATCATGTTCTCACGCAGTGAGAAATACATGACAACATGCCGATGAACACCGTCAGACAAGACAGAGCAGGTTACTTATGGTATGAAACAATGTCTGTTGTAATATGTTGTAATTTTTCAAAAAATGCAAACAATAAATAGTGGCTCTTCAATGTGTCGTGACAGATCACTGTATTGCCTTATTGTCTTACATGAATGAACATCAGAACATATTTTATTTCAACCATGGAAAGATGTCAATACCCACCGTTTTTCAGGTTTAGGTCCACCGAAGTTAATGTACTCTCCTGTCTGATTTGTTTGTCGGACAGAATGGCGGATTTAGCGTTAAGATTGGTCAAATCTCCTGTCAATCAAGCTGTTTGCGAAGGGTCACGAGCCTTACAAATTACAAGTTAATTTACATACGTTTTAATATTCCTCTGGACACAGAGCTTTTTAGATGTATGCCCAGGCTTGCAAGTCGCTAACCCAGTTTATTTGCTGGCTTCCATGGCTGTGTTAACTATTAGGTAAACTTGCAGTAGGCGGAGTCACACAGACCAAAATAACACACAATCTGATACAGAATGCATGTTTTTGAGTAGCACTGGCTGTAATATTTTTTTTTCAAAGAAAAAAATTCCCATTTCCTAAATATCTGCAAATATATTATATATATATATATATATATATATATATATATATACATATCTCTAATTGTTGAAAAATCATAACACGGCATTTGATGTCACAAGCTAAAAGAACAAGCGCAATTATCAGCCTTACAGCAGGAGTTCTGCATATTCTGTAAGTGATTTTCCCAGTTACTGGTACTAAGTTGGTCAAGAATGGCCTGCAGGTTTATTTCCACATTACAAATTCTAACAGGCTAATAGTCATCAACAGTACAGTATGTTGTCTTGGTCAAACATAATGTTGTTAGCAAATGAACATAAGAAACACAAATGGACGGCTCAGTGCCAAAGCTGATTTATTGTTTTTATTACAAAAATAAAATACAAATGACTATAGAGACACAGCAGACGTCTTACTAAAGAACCGACAGTAGAAACGCCACACAGCTCTCAGTGCTGAAACCACAAACGTGTCTGTAGGTCTGTGAGCATCTCCACATCAGCTGCTGTTTGGCAGAAATCATCATCATCATCATCATCATCATCACTAGCTGCTATCAGAAACCCTCACGGACTGTCAGATGAGTCAAGTAAAAGCGTTACACACTTCAGCGGAGCACTACTATTATAAATGAGTATGAAGTCAAAACAGCTCGACGTGCGTATAGAAGAACTGCACCGTAATGCAGGTTTGCGCTGTGATTTGGCTCGATATTAAACGTCTTTATTATTGAACACACATTTGACAACAGACTTGGAGCTGCTCAATGTCAAAGGCTTCAAATTTGAGAGCACCTGTGTAATGCAACAGACACTAAAAGTGCTCAAAACAAACGCCTGAAATCATCCATAACGCCTCAAATCTCACCTGTAAACGGTGATCAATCCATCCAAAACAGGCGTTACAAACACAGAGTTAGTACACAAACTAAGAAAAACAAACGTCTTGACAGACGTTGAAGAAACGTTCTGTCCGGTGAAGAAATGAACATGATTTGATTACACAGAAAAGGAGTCGATCGCATGAACATTAACGGTATTGCTAAAACAGACGCTGCAGCATTACTGCAGCTCACAAAGGTCCTCTTTTTTTTTTTTTTTTTTTGCATAGCCTAGTTAGTTAATCTGGATCTCCACCGGGAAAGGCACAGAATCTGTAAACTGGGTTGGAGTTGAAGAACTTTGAGAGGACAGCGGCGTCCTTCAGTGCAACAGGAAACAAACCGGGGTTTGCAGCCCCATTCAGAGGGCTGACGGAGACACACGTTCACAAAAACAAACGAGATGGACACAAGAAAACCAATTGGAAACATTCTGATCTTGATTTTAGCCCTTAATGCAGGTATACGTCAGTCTGCCGTCTGATCAGACAGGAAGTGAAGGCTGATTCATGCAGTTATCATCCTCTACAACACACACACACAGCCTTTATTTGTGGCGTCATCTGATCATATCTGTGCTTCACTAATAAACAAATCATAAAGGTGAGTCATGTGACTATAGCAGGTCACACACACGGGACGCTACGTCCTGCTCGACACACATTTGTTTACAGCAGCGTGTGAATCAGGTAAGGCCACGATGAGATACACACGCATGAGACAATCAGTTGACTGTGTGTTTATCTGCTCTACTTGAACTCATGGGATTCCTCAGCGCACAAACATATAAAACAACATGTGCTACCCTGTGTGTGTTTGTGTTTCCTGCGGGAGACGAAGCATGTCACTCTGTATGTGTGTGTGTGTGTGTGTCTCTCCTGTGGGAGGAGACGCGTGTCGCTCTGGGCTGAAGTCTCGGTGCAGCTGTGAGAAACAAACAGTGGTCTGGATCATTCGCTTAGTCTGTGAGAGGAAAGCAAGAGGGATGCTGGGAAACTGACACACAATGCAGTCAGACTGTAGAAACGAACTCAAGCCGTTATGACGCTTAGGAGTCAAAGTCTCTCACTCCCTCATTCCTGATCCCGGGCCTTTATATGAGTGCGTCAAACCCGGTGCTCGGTGGCAGCAGTGGGTTCGGGTGAGAGCTCTTTGCCGGTGAGGGTTTCACGCTCGGAGCAGCAGCCGCCGTCGGCTCCCTGGCACAGCGATTCATCCTCAGGCTCCAAACCTTCGTCCACATCCAGCTGGCAGACACACACCTCAATGCCCGAGTCGCCCGTCACGTGTCTGCGCCGGCCATTGGGCTCCTCGTCCTCCTCCACCGGTGTCTCCTGCGCGAGCGGCTCTAGAACCACGGCCGCCTCAGTCCGGCTGCTGAGAGCTGGGACGTCCGGAGGAGACTCTGAGTAGGGTGGAGGGGGCGTCGGTGGGTGGGCGATCACTTCCTCATAGTCGGGCAGCTTACAGTCTGTCCAGAACCCTGAAAGTGATGGACACAAATGGGTCAGAGTGTTGCTCACCTTGACCAAAATAACAGAGGCATGGACAGCTGCTGTGCTTGTGTCAGAGCTGACGTGACACAAATGTTACAGCCTCTCATCACTGAATAGATGACAAGAGCACGTCAACAGAAGCTGGACGAGTGTCTGCATGTGTCTAACTAGCTGGCGTAAATGCAACTGATTTGTCTTAAGGAGGACTGATGAACTAAACTTAAAGGAGAAATTCACTTCCAGAACAAAAATTTACAGATAATTTAGTCACCCCCTTGTCATCCAAGATTTTCATGTCTTTCTTTCTTCAGTTGATAAGAAATTATGTTTCTTGAGGAAAAGATTCCAGAATTTTTCTCCACATAGTGGACTTCAGTGGTCCCCCCAAATCTGAACTTCCATGATGCAGTTTAAATGCAGCTTCAAATGGCTATCCCAGCTGAGGGATTACCTAGTGAATCGATCAGTCATTTTCAAAACAAATTGACAATTTATATATTTTTTAACCTCAAATGCTCATCTTGTCTCATCTCTGCGATGTGCATGCGTAGTCTGTGTAATCAGGGTCAATACAGTTAAGGTATGTCGAAACACTCCCATCTCGTTTTCTTCTTTAACGTAAAAATAGTCCTACATTGCTGTTTTACCTTTTTTTTTTAGTAAAGTGTGTTTGATCTTCTTTGCATGTTCTTTTAAACACTGGGTCGGTACTTCTGAAGCGATGTAGGACGATTTTGAAGTTGGGGAAGAAAGCGAGATGGGACTTCACGCAGACTTAGACAAGACGACCTTTTGAGGTTAAAAAGTACATAGATTGTCAATTTGTTTCAAAGATGACCGATCATTTTGCTAGATAAGACCCTTCTTCCTTGGTTGGGATGTTTTTAATGACAAATTATCAAAATGATACCATAAAACACCATAAAAGTCCTTCACGTGACTCTTCAGATATCGTACGACTATCCAACGTCATTCATGTTTGCCTTCAATTAAAAAAAAAAAAAAAGCAGCTTTGGAGTCCATGGTAATATTACATATTTAGCTGAGGACATGCTAGCACCTCCTTTGTGTCATGGAAGAACAAACCGCACAGAGATTAGAAAATGATGTCACAAGTTATTTTTTGGTTTTAACGTCCAATTTTAATTATTAACTACATCTTTTGCCTCAAACTCCTAATTTGTTAAGTTTAGGTATGGTGTAGGTTTAAAGGTCAACTGAAGCGCTTTGAAACATGCAGCGTTTTGTTGATGTAATTTCAACTGAAAAAGGAAGACTTGAATTTTTTTAATTAGCCAATGGCGTTTCGTTTATATCATAGCTTGGGCCAGAGCCGTTGAGCTTGGTAAAGCCACATTTGACAGCTTTTGACAAAAGATTACCCCTTTTACTTGTCAGTGCTGTTTGTCCTACCTTTTTCCTCCTAATCTCATCCATAATGCTATAAAATACAGCATTCTGTGTAGAATTCAAATGGGTCCGATATGTTTTGTGGTCAGCGCATATGATCCGCTCTGTGCTATCGTGTCTCGGGACTGAAGCAGATTGTGCTTGCTGCGGCGGTTCATGTGAAACAGCATTCTTTTGCCCCAATGGAAACCATATTTACATTCAATCATTCCCTATCCCCTATATTTTGCAGTATGCGCAATTCGACATACAGAAAATACTAACTCTTTGAACAAGTTACCGATTTTAGTCGCAGCCTCAGCACCTATTATAGTGCAGGGGGCGGGACTTTTCAGATTCTAGAGAGCATTTGATTGGACAGAAAGTTTGATGAGAAGCTGAAGTGCAGAGTGATGACGTCAAAATCGTTGATCCATATTGGTGGAAGTTAGAAACTAAGTTCTGAATGCTTATATCTTGTAAATCTGAATTTTGTCATTGTTTTAGAGCACATTAGCTTATAGATAACCTTAAGGCTAACAAAAGCCAAAAAACTTCAATTTTGATTTCATGGAGACTTTAAGGACTGAAGAACTAGGCTTAATATGGATCAGACTCTTCTGAATGGAATGAATTGTTTTTAACGACAAATTATCAAAATTATACCATAAAGCACCATAAAAATGCTTCACATGACTCTTCTGATGCCGTATGACTATCCAACGTCATTCATGTTTGCCTTCAATGAAAAATAGCAGCTTTGGAGTTAATGGTAATATTACATTATATTTAGCTGAGGACATGCTAACACCTTTGTGTCATGGAAGAACAAACTGCACAGAGATGAGTAAATGAGGTCATGTTTTTTTTTTTTAAACGTCCAATTTTAATGATTAACTAGACCATTTGCCTCAAACTCTTAATTTGCTTTTATTTGCTTATTAATAGTTAGTAAGTTAGTTGTTAGATTTAGGTATGATGTAGGTTTAAGGGATCTAAAATATGATCATGCTAAATAGTATGTGTACTTATAAACATCTAATATGCTAGTCATATGCATGCTAATAAGCAACTAACTAAAGGGGTCATGAACTGAGAAAGCAAAAATAAAAAATAGATGTTTTGACATAGAAGAGGTCATTGTACTATAAAAACACCCTGTAACTCAAAACTTCCTTGTTAGTCTAAAAACAGTGTATATTGAAGCCACTCTGCCAAAGTGACAGGCTGTGGAATGTGCCACTTTATAACGTAATAGTGTGACTAAACACCGCCTTCGCAAAGGATGATCAACGCCTGCTTTGACATCATTGACTGTTTAGACCCACCCACCGATTTGCGCATGTAGTGTAAATGAGAGAGGGGTATGCAAGTCTACACAGAAACCAAACGATAAAATCACTCTGAATACAAGACGCTGTGCAGTGCGAAGCTGTGGAAAAACTTTGCATTGCCTTCCTTTTGATCCCAACGTTAGGAAAGAGTTCCTCACTGCATTGCAAAGAACTTGGTTCTTGGTTAATTTCATTTTAATCCAGATTCCTTTATAAACAAGACAATTCGATGCAGGATTTTCAGAAAGATTTAAACTAAAAGACGATGATGTGCCGAATATATTGGATTCGCAGTACACAAGTGTGAGTAACTGTTTTTATTACGTGGTCACTATTGCTTTGTCTGTTATTACAGATGCACTGAGTATTTAAGACATTTATTTCTTAGGTCTACAATCTGCCACGCCTATTTAAATACAGCCTGATGAGGGGGTTAAAAACAGGACAGAAAATGGCCTATTACTTCTAAATTATGTTTTTTTGATATAAAAATCTTGATACCATTATAAGGGGACCTCAGAGAACAGTACAAAATAATAAAAAAGGCAGTTCATGGCCTCTTTAATAATGAGAACTGGTCCCCAAAGTAAATGCTCATTTTATTTGTGTGTGAGTCCTTTAATTCACAGCATGACCTTCTCAAGGTTTGCACTACAAACAAAAGACATCCAAACTCTCTAGTCATCACGTCACTAGTAAGTTGCTGGAAGGTGATGACGGCATCACGGGTTACGCATCTGTGATGGTGTGGTGTGGACGCGGTACTCACGCAGGTTAAGAGGAGGAGGAGTGATGAAGGAGCTGGAGGCACCCTGATAGGCCATCAGACTGATCTCTCTCTGTCTCTGCTCCTGCTGCAGACGCATTTTGACGCGCCGATGTCTGTATGCGCAACAGCAACTCAGCATGATGATGAGGGTCCAGACCAACCAGAACCCTACAGACACACACCATCATCATCATCAGTCCTGTATACAATATCAGTCATGTGAACAGTGCTGCCACTCATCATCATGTGATATCACTGAATGCATCTCTGGATGATTAACAAGTAGCGCTTCACTTTCAGTGTCACATGAGCTTCTGACTTTGCAACTGTTTGTAAATGTTTAATACCAATAACTTAACTGACAAATTAATTGCTGATTAATCCACTTTGGCACAAATGTGATTCAGCATTTACAGTAATGATGATATACAGTGCACAGCAGAACTGAGTACACCCCCTCTGAAACTTAAATTCAGCAATTACAGTTTACTTAAAAGACATTTGATTTTGCTAAGTCTATCTGTATTGTATATATTTCTCTAATTAAAAAAAAAGATATTCCAGTGAGTCTGCTTGGTCAGTTACTAAAGAAGCAATTCAAAATTATTCAGGAAAATACGATTTTCTTGTGTTAAAAAGGGTTAAATTGTTGTGAGCTGTAAAAATACCAAGCAGGTGTCTCGGAGCTTGCAAAAGCTATGAAAAGAGTGACTGTTTATCTCTCAGAGTAAGATGCAGCCTGCAGAAGTGACATGCATGTTTGTTGTCCACACTGGAACTACCTACTGTAGCCAAAGTACAATAAACTCATTTATTTTTTTTTCCAAGGCCCATATTTACAAAATATAGGCCTCTGGGAAACCATACTCTCATGACACCAAGTCAGTCATTTAGGATCTAACAGCATCCAAAATGTTATGGTGTTGCTAAAGGAAGAGTACAATGAGAAGTGCCTGGTTCCCACAGTGAAGTTCAGAGGTAGTAAAGCTCTAAATTTAGGGATGTGTGAGTGCTGAAGGTGTGAGAGAGTTGTGCTTTACCAATGCTGTCATGACTTCACACAACACTGTGTGATGTAATGCAAAAACTTGAAGATGCTACCCTCTCCTCATTCCCTGTGTTGTCGGGCATTTTTTCAACATGATAATGAAGGTATTCATTCTCACAAGGTGAAAAGTGTTCGGTGGACAAGCATTACACCCAATCTTAACACTTTTGAGCGCCTGTGGGGGATTCTGTAGAGACGAGTTGAGCAATACTCTCCATTAGAGATCAGGGCGCTTGAGGAGCTCATCATCCAGGCGTTAAACAGGACAGATGTGACAATTTATAATGAACTTGTACATTAAGTGTCAACAAGGGACAGAGCAGTATACTTAAAATTATGGAGGACATACTACATACTAGAATGTTATACTAACAATAACAATTGTTTAAATAAAATCGAAGGTTTTGCTAATTTCTGCGATTCTTCATATAAACAAAATTGGCTAATTTCCTTATTTTACAGATATTAATGACATACAGTCAAACCAAAAACTATTCAAACACCTGATATAATTTTTGATACTTGTTTTACTAGTGGGCGCAGGACCCTATAGTTAATTTATGCAAATGATAACAGCAAAATAAAGTAAACTGTGACATATTATACCCAAAAAAATTTCCTACAGTGGACTAATAGTAAAATCTATAAATATTTGGGACCAAAAATTATTCAGCCATTTTGACCTGACCATGTTTTGCTTAGGTGTTTTTTCTTTAATTGCTAATGCCAACTTTTTACACCACAGACTGAACAAAATTAAGCATTGCTTGGTAACTGGTTGACCTAAATCAGTATTACATAATTGTGTACTAAAATTTAACAGCTGACTGCTGACAGCTACTCAACCTAATTAATTTGTGAGACAGTCTAACAGAAGGATAGCATTATCAAGATGAATTTGTTCTGACAAGGTTTAACTCTGAGTTCTTATATTGTATTACCATTTTCTATAGCATAGCGAATAAACTGTGATAATGTGAGAAATTTTGAAGGTGTCTGAATAGATTTTTTGGTTTAACTGTATATTCCTCTGTTATTAATAAGCATATGTTTAATTCAATTCAATGTTGCCATCTTTCCATGAATTGTATTAGTGGTCATTAAGAAAATATTTTTTTTGTATTTGTTCAGAGGATGTATACTCAGTTATGCTGTGCACTGCATATACCGGTGATATATAAAGTTATAAAATTCCTGAAATCTGTCATTCATAGTAAGGATCATAACGACATAATAAAGTAATGGAAATAATTCTGTCCACACAATGATTACACATGAGAAATAATGTCATACTAATGTCATGAAATGAGTTTAAAAAATACACCTTACATTGAATTAACATATTTACAATCCAGAGGTAAGTGTACTTAAATGTAGTTTTACTGTCACGCAATAAATAAATAAATAAATAACTTAAAGGTCCTAAAACCAGATTCGTTTTCGGTTTTGAGCTGAAATATGAGCTGAACATGATCTTTTCACAGGCTGGTGGACCAAAAGCCTCATTGTACCGTCATGGTTGTGAGCCTGAACCACATACGTATTTGTGTGTGAGACACATGAAGCTGCTGCACTTACACCAGAGCTCGTAATAGTACGTGCAGCACTCGGTCTCGCCACAACAGTAGCCCATCTCACAGCGGTACTGTTCATTGTTCACGCCGAAACAAAACTCCTTCCCCTGTCAAACAAACACAAGCATTGAGTGAAAGACAACAGCACAGATCTGAGCTCTTCATCATGCACACTCCAGGCTTTACATCAGCGTTTGTGTCTGAAGACTGACAGTAAACGCTCACAACACTCAGAGAAAGACTGTGACTCCTTCATTACGAGCACAAAGACAAATTCATCGTTTGAAAACCAGTCTCGCCACTCAAAATCTGATTTGTGTCGAAATTCACTAATCTAAATTATAAGGACAAAGTAATGCAATTAAAATCAATCAATAAATAAATATGAACCACTGTATATAAGTTAATAAAATCAATGAAAGCGAGTCCTCAAATAAAATACTGTAATCGATAGGAAACGCAATGTTGCCTGTTGGACAGGTGAGTCTTTATTTATTTTTTTTTTTTTTTTGCTTACTAGCTATGATGAGCGCTGAATCTTTCATCTAAGTTACACAATAACCTTTAAAACAATCAGTTCCAAACCTAAACCCTTACAAACACACACACCCAGTGAACATACACAACACCCTACATACACACTAACACTGCAGAAACCCCGCAAACGCTTAAGTACAAACCATCAACAACAAGGACAATGTTTTGTCTCGAATCTTTTCATCTCCTAAATGTCTGTGATTTGAAATGTAAAATATTTATATTGATTTTTTTAAAATATATATATCCAGTAAGAAAGAACATATGGTCTTTATAACAAGTGTTACACGATGTTGGATTTATTGTTATATTTTAGTTGTTTATCGCGGCCTTGCACCGCACTGATCCCGGAGCTCGGGTTCAACACTCGCCGCCTTAGAGGCCGCACAGACGGCTTACCTGAACTAAACACGTCCCTGTGCAGAGAAGCCCCACCACGGAGCCCAGCAGCTTCTGCGGCATCTTGCTGCGTTTTTCTTTCCAAACTCGAGCGGAATCATAAAGCTTCAGTTGAACAGACGCGATGACCGTCCGTGCGACATGTCTGTGTTCATGAATGTGATTTCATGTGATCCACATACAGAGGGCAGCAACATCACATCCAGTCACAACAAAAACAGTAAAAGCGGCACCGAAGCCGCTGAAAGCTAAAACACATCCGCTGCTGCTTCTCATTAACGTTACATCTCTGCAGGTACGTGACTTATACGTGAGTATCGTTATATTTATAGGTCTATTGTATGAAAAGGTTATAATATGAAAAATCATATAATACTCATTAATGTGGATAATGTGTTTTTTTTTCTACAATACCAAACCACATAAATTACACATTTATAAACTTTCGAAGTTATTCGAAATTAAAAAATATAAAACGTAAAAAAAAATCTTCTTTGAATGAATACGTTTAAACGCGGACATTTTGCATATTGTAAGATATTTTAAATGTGTAACATGCAGTATTGTGGCATTTTTATTTCCCTGACGTCAACCGGATGACATCAGATGCGCGTTCTGAGAGAGAGGGAGCGCGCACTGAGGAATGGTGAGTATCTCGGCTGATATCACATATATTTTTACTCACACACACACAGAGAGACACACACACACTCATCTCATTCATATATATGATGAACGGTCAGATTGCTGCAGTTTGTCACTCGGTTCGATCAGTTTTGAACACTTTCTAGCGGTTTGTGTTCAAACCTGTCCACTGTTTGAGACTCCTATAGTAATAAAGAACAGCGCTTAGCGGTTTACTATAACGCGCTACAAATAATTAGAAAACTGTTTTGTTTGTTTTTACGTACTGGTACAAAGTTATTAAACACTGGAAATACATTATATAGTAACGCTATATACGGATGTATTCAACTGAATATGCGGCAAGAGCCACAACAGAACTGATGTTTCATTTTTCTCATTTAAATTAAGGTAGATATTAGATCATATAAATGTAGTATGAAGGACATTGTGTCTGTTGAGTGTTTACTGTACATATGGCACAGAAACTGGCTTAAGGTTTATTTTGGTTAATAGCACGTGGAGTTCCGTGTTAAATCTGTGTCAATCCTAATCAAAGCAGCTGATTGGCTCATCCTATCAGAGTCTTGTGTGATTGGTTCAGGATCCAAAGAAGCTCCTCTGCTCAGGATGGCTGTTAGAGACAGACGTTCTGGTGTTTTTTTGTTTTGTTTTTTTTTTTACCTTAGGTAGCCCTATACAATAATGTAAGGAACAGACTAAGTGATGGTTTATTATCTATTACTAAGTTCTTCCTTCATGAAAACGTAAAGCTCCCACACACTGACTGACATTTGAGGCCAGTTGTGTAAAAGGTTAAGATTAGTCTTAAAGGTTAGTCAGCTATTTTTTTCTTTAAGACTGGTCATAATTTTTTATAATTCAGTTATATAAAAATGTAGATTAGTCTAAACTGAATCCAAAAACATCGACTGATTACCCTTTGGCTAACTGCTAGTTGGTCAGACTAGTTAAGATACTGTCTTAACATAAAAGCTATGTTTATGCAACTGGCCCCTGTTGATAGATAGAATATAAAGTTTGTACAGTATAAAAATCATCACGTTAATTAAAAAAAAAAAAAAAAAACACTGTGTGCATCAGGGCCTGCTGTCGGTCTTAAGGAGACTGAAGAACTCTCCTGAGCAGGAGGTTAGAATCCTCCTGTTGGGTTTGGATAATGCAGGCAAGACCACCATACTGAAGCAGCTGGCGTCAGAGGACATCAGCCACATTACGCCCACACAGGTCAGTAAGACCGAGATGAAAACACTACTTTATCTGACCAAAGGTCTGGAGTGTCAGTGTGCAGTGTCATTCGCTGTCAACATGCTGGTGTCTTTCTAAACAGGGCTTCAACATAAAGAGTGTCCAGTCTCAAGGGTTCAAACTGAACGTCTGGGACATCGGTGGACAGCGGAAGATTAGACCGTATTGGAGGAACTACTTTGAGAACACAGATCTCCTGGTGCTTGTAGTTCTTTAATGTCTCTTATGTTTTGTTTTGTTATTTTGGAAACTCTTTGGTGTGTATGATGAACTTACTACCTCATTATTGGTAAAACTTGGTTTATTTGTGTTTTTGCTCTTATTATGAATGATTCATCAGTGACGTTCCTCTAAAGAAAGTAACGTTTGTCTTCATAAGTGTTCTTCAAAATGTAAAATCTTGCTCCACTTCTGAAACATTTTATTCTCTGCTGATGTTACCCAGGTTCACTGGCTGCTGGTTCATGTGAACCAATAGTCATGTAATGCATTCTTGCCAATAGTTAACATTCTTGTCAATAATGCTGGTTAACATTATAATATCAGTATCCACCTTTAAACATAAGAATGACATTGCCATTTGTATCTTAAATATGCAAGACTTCTGTCCACTTCCAGTTATTTTTAGCTGTATGAAAACAGTCCATTATGATGCTCAATATTACAAACTGGTATTTCTTATATTATTTTAGTGCATTGTCTAAATACGCTGGTTTGTAGCACAAATAGTTTCAATGTTTTGTTTTTGCACTTCTAGTTATACTTGTAGCGGCTGATGAATCTGAAGTCTTGCACATTCACAAAAAAATAGCATTTATATAAATATTGTTAATCTGCACTTGAATATGAAGTGAGCATAAATGAATTTGATTCATCCAGTATTATTACCCTCAACCACTGTTAACCTCATACAAAGAGATGAAATTCTGCTAATGACTGTTGATTTGTTACAGATTTATGTGATCGACAGCTCAGACAGAAAACGCTTTGATGAAACCGCACAGGTGAGACCTTTATCACTGTCTGTGTTATCATACGCTACCGGTCAAATGTTTTTGAACAGTAAGATTTACATTTTTTTTAAAGAAGTCTCTTCTGCTTACCAAGCCTGCATTTATTTGATCCAAAGTACAGCAGTTAAATGCTGACCTTTGGATTATTTCTATTCATCAAGGAATCTTGAAAGAAAAAAAAAGTACTCCTGTTCCTGTTTTAAATATTGATAATAATAAAAATGTCTTTTCAGCAGCAAATCCACTTATTAGAATGAGTTTCGGAAGGATCATGTGACACTGAAGACAAGAGTAATGATGCTAAAAAAGCTAGTAAGAAGCTTGTCAAGCTTTGATCACAGGAATAAATTACATTTTAAAATATTATTTTAAATATTTATTTTAAATAGTAAAAATATTTCATAGTATTACCAATTTAGCTATTTTTGGATCACATAAATGCAGGCTTGTTGAGCAGAAGAGACTTCTTTACAAAACATTAAAAATCTTCCTGATTAAAAACCTTTAATTGGTAGTGTTTGTCAGCTGACAGTAAACTGTCATTTACATTTCATTGAATATGAAGTTGTTAGGCAAAACGTGGAGACCATCAGCCTTTGATAAAGTCTGATACTGGTGACGTTGCTTCTTGAAAACCCAGCATTACTAAATGATAGCTTTCTCTGTGTGGTGTGTGCAACGCTGACCGTCATTAGGAGCTGGCAGAGCTGCTCGATGAGGAGAAACTGAACATGGTGCCCCTGTTAATCTTTGCCAACAAGCAGGACATGATGACGGCAGTGACAGCGGCGGAGATTGCAGAGAGCCTGAACCTGCACACCATACGAGACCGGATATGGCAGATCCAGCCCTGCTCCGCTCTCACTGCTGAAGGAGTCCAGGTACACACGCACACACGTGTGAGGACATTTGGTCCTCACAAGTGTAGTCAAAACAGGTACACACACGTAGTTTATGGGGACTGTCCACAGGCATAACTGTATTTTCTGTCCCCTTACCCTAAATCTACCCGTCACACAAAACATTCTGCATTTTTACATTCTATATGATTTATAAGCTGTTTTCCTCATTGAGATCGAAAAATGTTGCTATCCTTCTGGGGGACATTTAGTCCACATAACATAGGGAATACTAGGTACACTCACATACATACATGTTCATGTGAGAGACACTGATGTAGATGTGATCTTTGTCTGCTGTAGGACGGGATGGTCTGGCTCTGCAGGAATATTCCAACCAGGAAGAAATGACTGACCAGAGTTTGGGTTTAATCTTAATTCAGTGCTGCTACTGTAAAGACCCTTTATTCTGTGTTGTAACGTATGTATCAGCAAGAACACATTCTCCTGTTTGTAAAACGGCCAGTGACAAGCACCAGCTGGGTTTTTTATTGATAGGATGCTCAAGTACAGTATTTATTTGTAGAGAAGCTTTTTTATAGCCCAGGTTTTCACGAATGATCTCGTCCGGTCACTGATGATGACAGTCTCTGTCTGACAATTTACTGGTGGTTTTTAGTAATAAACAAGTATCATTTAGAACTATTAGTGCCTCTTTGTGTTTGTCCTGTGAATCAGTACCTTCTCCGAATGAATACGTTGCACCTGCAGTTCTTCATGATGAACACTAGATGGAAACCTTTCTCAGCGTTTGCTATTATTGTGCTGCAGCCACACTGATGGGCAGAAAACAATTTTCGTACACACTGGCACATTATTACTATGATAGATCTATTACAGCAATCAAGCTAAGTTGTGTTTTCCACGTGTAAAGGTAATAGTGATCAATGAGAGTAGTTTTTTTCAGTATCACAGGCCTCTGTGCCACAAAACACTCCCTCAGGGCTAGACTAATTTTTGCCTGCAGTTATTCTGTTTTGCACCTGTGCATTTTTCCTTGCATTTACAATAAATCAAAACGCACCATCTCACTATTCAATTTCTAGAGTTCTCACCTTGTTCACCATGATTTACCGCGAGGCGCTGGCATTCTCCTCCGGTAATCGGCTCCGGCGCGGCGCTTTGCTCTTGTGGGACATTTACATACGACTCTCTTTCCAAGACCTCTAATAGATCTCCAATACAATTTGCATTTATATAGCCCACTTCATAGCTACATGATTTGAGTGTTTTGCCATGATGAAAACCCAGCGGCCCAGCCTTGACTTGCGTGTGTTCTCGCGTGTGTTCTTCCTCCGTCCGGAGCTGGACACTCAGCTGGAGCTCAAGGTGAATCAGCAGTCAGCATTCAGACAGATGGTGCGGCGAGGGAGTTCTGCTGAACGGACAGATCAGGACTGCAGACAGAAGAGAAAAAAACACTCTTCAGCACAGAGCCCCTATTTGTATATGCTCGAATATAATGCTTCTTAAACTCTTAATGATTTCATGATTTCAGTAATTAGATGTAACCTACATTTTGATGACTACAATTTAGTTTAACCATTAAAACAAAGTCCAGAAAAAGGGGTCCAAAAGGGCCTTATTCTTCCGAGAAAGCTGAAAACAGTTTTAGATGTGTGATTCTTCCAATCAGTTCCCAGCCCCTGGTCCTGGTCCGACAGATTTGCATATTTGGGATTACTCTTTTGTCCGACACACCAATGTCAGGTTTCTGCTGATGAGATTCAGGATGCTGGGAACCATTGCTAAACCACCAACACAAGTAGGCTACTTCTCTTTTTTTATGTTTATATTTTTTTTACATGCTGAATGCATTGTTGTCCTGACTTCTAAGTTACACTGTTAGAAATCGCTGTAGATTTAGCACCACAGTACTGTGAAAACCTACAGTACAATGCCACATTTATATATTACAGTAAAATACTGTCATTTATATTGCATTCTGGGTAATTTTGACTTGGCGGGAATATTTTACAGTATATTTTAGTGCTGCTGTAACCTTGCTGTAGTCTGACTGTAATACGCCAGGCAATAATACAGGACTGCTGTAAATAGCGCGTCACCTGTCGTCGCATCACACAAACAGCTGCAGAACACAGCTGCTGCAGACCGGAGAGAGAAGCAGAACAGCGAATTACTGCAAGTTCGGTAAGTTCATATTTGATAAACATGTTTTTATTATATAGTGCATGTAGTTTTAGTGTGGAATGTAACCGCAAGTTTAGCCGCGAACGTTATAATCTACTCCCTCAAAGTTGTAAAGTAGTCAAAACTCCGTGAGTTATGCGCTCTTTCACCCGCTGCACTCTCGACATTTTCACATCTAGTGAATTAGCTATGGTTTATTTCGACTAAAACTTAAATCGATGCTAGTTGGAACTGTGGAAAGTCAAACCGAGGCCGTTTTGGTGAGTTTTATTTTGTTTCTGTTGAGTTTGAACGAACCTTGCCTTACTATGGTATATGAGGTAAAATGACCGTGTTTGTCAATGGAGTCTGCTGGGAGTGAGGAGATCGATAAACCGTAGTTTGAGTTTTAAAAAAAGAGAGAGATATTACATACATACATTTATGGTGTATATATATATATATATATATATATATATATATATATATATATATATATATATATATATATATATATATA
>JAHKKF010538412.1:0-44614 GCA_019740295.1 Labeo calbasu
TTCTGTGTTTTTCTGTCAATATGGGGTGCTGTGTGTACATTAATGAGAAAAAAAAAATGAACTTAAATGATTTTAGCAAATGGCTGCAATATAACAAAAAGTGAAAAATTTAAGGGGGTCTGAATACTTTCCGTACCCACTGTATGTACGAGACAAGTTTGTACAAGATGTAGTTGTAGTTCATGCATCTCTTCTGCAATCAGATATTCAACAAGTGATTTGTTTAACATTCACACCATGTTGACAACCTATTCTTTAACTAGAAGGTTAATAAACAAAAAGTTACTTGAATCATGTTGTAGTTACATTTTCAAGTTGATTAGTTAAAAAAAAAATAAAAATAAAAATAAAAAAAATCGATTGAACATTCTGGACAAATAATCGCTTGCATCACTGGTAGTCTATTCAGCCACACCATATGGTAATGAGCAAATTATTATTCTGTTTTTTAAAAGAGCAATATGAAGGCAAGAAAAATGATGAAAAAGAAAATGTTTAGTGGCACTTGCATGTGATTATTATTATTATTATTACTGTATTTATTTGTATTGTTTAAAGGGGAGATTAAATGCTTTCTTTTAATAGCTAAAATAACTATGATCGCCATTTGGATCATCTATTATTCAATTACTTTTCCTGTTGTTCTGTTTTTTCATAGTGTAGGTTCAGTAGTAGTATCGTGATATTTTAGTCAGGTATTGTATCGAAGTCAAAATTTTGGTATCGTGACAACACTAATATATACACAGACATACATTATTTATATATATATATATATATATATTATATATATATATATAAGTCAACTTTTTTGTGTAAAGTTTTGCTTCTCAATTAAATTGTAACTTTTTTTATTCTGGAAAACAAGAAATTTGTTTTCTACTAAAAAGTAAAAAGTATACCTTAGTTTTTTATATATATGAACATTTAAAAAAATTCTTAGCTTCTATAGACACATTGCAAAGAAAATGACGTTGTGATTTTTCACACTGGTGTGTCTGATAACAACAGCTGCACTCGAGAAGAAAAGTCCTCTCTATTGAGTGTGCCTTGTTCCGGCTCCAGCCTGGAACAGTGGGAAGGTATTAAGGAGTCAAAACAACCGTCTCTGTTTCTGCTCTTGTTGCGTCTGTGGTGGAACTAATCGTTGCGTCCTGCTGCTCTCCAAAACTACACTTCACAGCTCTTTTTCTGAGGGTTGGTCTGGTAATCACTTCTCCACCAGCATGCTCCGCTCTGGACTAATTAGGCCCCCCAACCCCCCGAACGGGATCCAACGAAAAGATTCTTTAAATCTCCACTAACTGATGTGATGCCAGGGATGTGAACAGGTAGACGGTGGGCTCTTAGGGGGGGACCTGGCAGACTGCAGAGAGGAGAGTAAACTTCCCACAGCAAGGGCTTATGGGACTGCACTCATCCCCCTCTCCACCCCCGACTGTGGATCCCAAATGAGAATGTGAGCCTCCCAGAGCAAAACAGACCTTATTGGTGCTGGAGAATGTTAATGATTGTTTATTCTCTCTTTGAGAAGGTGATGGAGGGGGGGTGGGGGCTGGAGAGGTGATTGATTTGCTTCATTTGGCATGATATCTATTGTAATTGTTACCGTGTTTGACAGCTGTGCCTTGGGCTTTGGGCACATGCCGAGAAGGAGAGTGCGCTCGTGGCGCTCTCTGTCGCTCCCCTTAATAATGGAGTGATTTGTAAATATGATTTATTTATTCGAAAGTTATTAGAGGCGCGCACGCTTTATTTGTTTTGTGTTTCACAGCTTCACGCAAAGGCTCCCGAGCCCGTCAGGAGCGTGGCTTGGCTTTCAGTGACAGCTTGTTTTGTGCTTTAATAACGACAACGGGTAGCAACGCTGCCACAACTCACCACTTTCATGCTCACTTTACCAGAGGCGACGAGTTAAAAAAAAAAAAAAATAAAAAAAAGAACGAAAGAAAGAAAAAGAAAGAACAAGACTTAAGTGTGAGCTGTAACTGTCATCGACACTCCCCTGTCTCCTGCTGACAAATTTGACAGCTCTGAAGCAAAACAGTTCCAGGTAGCTGAGATAGTGGCGTTATCTTTGGAGATGGCAGGCCAGTTTTGAGTTATACCTGCCTGTCACTTGTCTTTTAGAGGGATCTTCAGAGACGGCTGTGTAAAAATAGCTCGCCTTTAGAGTGCTGAACACCGTCTCTGTCAATTTCTATGAGTTTTTTTAGACAAACTATGCCAAATGTCAGCTCCACCAAACAGACACTTAAACAAAGATGCACAGCAGTTGCCACCAACTAAAGTAATGGAAGTGTGACAGCTCCTGTATACCTGTATACGTACTGATAACTGAGATATCCCATATACATTTCACAAATGTTTAAAGCTCACATGTAAAGCTTTGTACCATGTCCACTAACAATACAATGTACTAAAGTATTTGGACTGTGTAAAAGAGTATTTTTGCTGCCGTGTTCACAAAAGTAAAAAATCTGGCCTTGGATTTCTCACTATTTTAATGCCTTGATGTGAATTTGCATTGCTTTCTGGATGATTTTAAGATGGGAAAAATATGTCATTGGCCCATCTTTTGATGTACTCAAAAATGAAAAAAAAAAATCAGTTCATGCATAAAATGAATGCCTTCAAAGATGAGTATATGAATTCAAGTTTTTGACATTTTTTTGAAGACATACTGTCAAAAATGTCAGGGTGATATAACTGTCCTGATATCATAATGAAAGAAAACATCCTCTTAAATAAAAAGAAATCCTTACTGAGTGCGTCGTCATAATCTTTTATTGCCTATCTTTAACAATCTTTTATCTTTTGTTCATTACGGCAAACAAAATTCATGTGGTACAGCCAACACATGACACACACACACACACACACAAAAAGGAAATGAAAACCCTGCAAACCCTCATGGCTGTTTGTCAGATAATTTGACCTTTTTATTACAAGGTAAATTTAGGTAATTAATTAAATGTGACCCTGGACCCCAAAACCGGTCTTAAGCACGGGTATATTTGTAGGAACAGCCAAATACATTGTATGTGTCAAAATATTCAATTTTTGTTTTATGGCAAAAAATCATTAGGATATTAAGTAAAGATCTCAGCCAAATATTGCCCTATCTTAACAAACACACATAAATGAAAAGCTTATTTATTAGCTTTCAGTTGATGTATAAATCTCAATTTCAAAACATTGACCCTTATGACTGGTTTTGTGGTCTAGGGTCACAAATAAGGTTGTAAGCATAATGATATTTATAAATTAATAAATAAGGATATGTGTAAAAGCAATACTTTGTACCTTTTTTTTTTTTTGGAAAATATTTAAGATGTGTACACTCACATGTTTTTGAAGTTTTCAAGAAAAATATGTTGGTTTTTCACTTGGTTACGCCACATGCTAAATTTTTAGCATAATAAAATGTAATTTTTTATTTTCAACAGTATAAAAATATTTTAAACCTGCATTACAGCACTTGTGTTTAATTCAGATTTTTCATTATCATCAGTGTTGGGAAGGTTACTTTGGAAATGTAATAGGTTACAAATGTAATGTAACTATTTCAATTAAAGCAATGTAACTGATTACTTTTTGATTACTTTTCTAACTTTCTAACGAATGTTTTCAACTGTTAATCATTTTAGAACATTTCAAACAGACAGGGTTACCATACAGTACTATTCAACACTAATTACTGTAAGACTTTCAACATCTTTCATCATTTGAGATAAGATTATAATAATTTTAAAGCACAGCCGCCACAAACTTCAGCCCCTTTAGTACCTCTTTTTACTTTGAGATCTCCTAGGTTAAATACAGATTTAAAATCATGACGTATAGTTTTATAGTTACGATACTGTTTTCAAAATCAAATCCTTGCATAGCTGTGATAGTAAACACTGGCATCTAACAAAGCCATGAAAAAAAAAGTTAAATCTTCAAAAATAAAACATATGCATAAATCCAAATCAAACAAGCAGGTGTCCTATTCTGTGTCCTAAACTCTAGAAACATAAGTGTCATATTTTAGAGGAGTAAATGCAATTTGTGAAAGAAATCAATCATTTCTATATGTGTGTGAAGATTTTCAGACGTAATCACCTTGTAATCTGTAACATTTTCATAAGTAACTGTAATTTAATTACACATTTTTTCTCAGTAACTGTAACAGATTACAGTTACATTTATTTTGTAATTAAATTATATAATTCCGCTACATGTAACTAGTTACTCCCAAACACTGATTATCATGGACACTCTTTTGTTTCACCGACTCAACTCCATAAAAGTACTAAAATGAAAAGATCTAAATCGAATTAATGCATCTAATCAAATTTGGTGGAATCCATCAGTCCACAGATCTTTTATCAGAAAACTAAGCCATACACATCCATGCTTCTACACATCCTCCTTAAATGCTTGTGCGATCGCTTCTTCATCCTTGAAGGAATCTAATTCTGGTTCCTGTCCTCAGAGACAAAGCCTGCAGCTCAACAGCAGGTGAGCACCTCCCTCTACTGGAGTCAAGCGGAACAGTGCTGCTTCACTTCCTGCTTCCACTCGAACGTCCCCGTTCTAAAGGGACGGCTGGCATTCTTCACGCGTACTATGAAATATGCAGCAGCCACTCAAGCAGAAAGGGCTTCACTGACCTGTGCCATGTGCTTCATAGCGACGCACAGGTGGCAATAGCTGAGGTGACCTGTTCCCTCCCACTGTTTGTATTACTATGTAAAATAAATCGATGTCCTCCAACACACAGCATCTCAGGGGAGGCGAGAAGAGAGAAGAGGGTCGGTCGGTAGGTGTGTGTGTGCGTGCGTGCAGGTACGAGGCTGTTTTACAATATCAGGCACATCAGCGCCTTGAAATACGCCGACAAAAAATGGATCCGCTTTTGGCAGTAAATTGATTAATTCTGGAGTGTCAAAAGGAAGGACTTCAGATTGCCTGTGGTCTTTAAGGTAATACACTACGACAGTTTAAGAGTCATGAAACGCATCGCAATAGCCTTGAAGTTGAGAGGTTACAGTGGAGGAGAGAGAGAGAGAGAGAGAGAGAGAGAGAGAAAGAGAATGGGGGACAGAACGCTCCTCTCGTCGCGCGCTAGCGTCTTTTTCTCTGCGCCAAGGTCAGCGAGGCTGAAGAGGAGGCAGCGGCTGTCTGCCGCTATAGGAATTGTAATCAATTCTTACATTTCAAGGGGAGCAAAATCTGAACAAGTCGCTCAAAGGAAGATAGATGAGAGAGCACAGCCACAAACACGCAGATCAATAATATTCATAGCGTACAGAAAAAAACCCAATAAATTACAATTTTAATCAATGATCTGTGGAGGAGATGTACAGAGACATGCTGCAGTAAATTTGCCCTTAACCACTGCGAAATGCATTATTCAGAAAACCGAGGGAATGGGATGTTTGTGGACTTCTCTTTTTGAAGTGCCAACATTACACTTCCATGAATCCACTATTTATCCATCTATGTGTGTGGGAAGTGAAAGTAGGGAAACGTAAGGAGGAATACATTGGGACTCCATCTCAACGAGATGTGCAGACATCCAATTAGAAGCTAATAAGATAAATAATAACTGTAATTGTGTTCTATCATGCTGTGTCTGAGCATCTCTGACTGGATTTTCGCAATGGGATATGGGGCAAAAGAGCAAAGCTGAAAGGAAATTTTAGAAATAGTAATTTTCATTTCAGTCAGCGTGACGGCCTACATCTTCTGATCCCAGTGCTTTCCAAGTTTGATAAGGTGAGAATACAATCTCGGTGCCACAAAACATCTAGCTCCTTTATCTCTGTCTGTGCAAATTATGTGAAAATGTTCAGTTGTTACCTTAAAGGGATAGTTCTGTCATCATTTACTCCAAACCCGCACTGCTTGCTTTCTTCTGTGGAGCACGAAAGGAGAAAATGTGAAGACAATTTGTTTCAATGATCTTTTGTATTGAATTTGAATAAACTGAAGATATTAAGCTTCAAAAAAGACACCACACAAGATAAAAGCATCATAAAAGTAGTCCATGTGACTTATGTGCTAAATTTCAAGTCTTCTGAAATTATTCAATAGTGTTTTATTAGGAAAAAGTCCAAAATTGAAGTAATCTTCCCTTACAGTCTGTTGATTCAAACACAAGATCAGTCCAAATTACGAATGAATCATTCAGACTTATTTTGTGAATCAGATCAATTGATTTATTGCAATGATATGGCTCAAAAAACTGTGATTTTATGATTTAGACATCTCTAGGGTGTTAACTTTTTTAGTGGATTTTAGTGACTCAAATTTGAATCTGTTTCTAATGCAAAGGTATCGAAGTATTATGTACTGCTTTTATCATAGTACTTTTCCATCCTTTTTGAAGTTCAAAAGCCTCAGTCTCTATATAAATGCATGGACATAAGCATAGAAAACAGTACTCGTGTTTTCCTTTTGTGTTCTGCAGAAGAAAGTAAGTCAGCATGGAATGACACAAAGGTGAGTAAAAGATGAAAGAAATTTTATTTTTTCCCTTTAGGGGACACTGTATTTCTACCTGATCTGACCCTTCAAAAATATTGTTGTTGGTATAACTCAATATAGCCAGATAAATAATATTTTTGCCTTGAGTAACACGACTTAATTGAGACATTACAGCAAAACCATTTTTACTGAGCAGGTTATGAGATATGTCAAGTTCCATAACACAGCCCTATTTTCCCCCCAAAGGCCTGTAAAATGTGGGTGGCACTCCACAAATCTCCCTTATATAGACTTTCTGACAGGATTTTAATGCCACCAGTAAAACTTTTCAAAGTCGCAGAGCTTCCAGGAGTTGAGACTGTGGGGGTCGGGGGTCTTCCGCTCAGCTGGAGAGGCAGCCACACAAAGGTGGAGCGAGCCGCTATCAGTCCCTTTGAGATGATAATCTGCGAGATCGCTCTTGCAGCGACAAACGGGGCCACGGAGACTGCCATCTTTACATTACTGAGAAAAGGCCAATGCCGACTGACAGCTACAAATGAGCCCCGCTCCTGAGCCTAGACACAATCACAGCCATCTAAACCCACACTGACGTTTTAATCCTCCCGAAATAACCTACGCTGAAATTCTCCCACAGAGGCAATGAGAAAGGGTGTGTGTGTGTGCGTGCATGTGTGTGTAAAAAAGCAAGAAATGGGAAGAGAAGCACAAACAAGAAGAAGGATGCTTCTGTGAATAAGGTTTCTGTATGAATGCAACTGTGATTCTAGATCAGTGGTTTTCAACTGGTTTTGTGTCAAGATCCAGACTTCACACTGAACAAGAGAGTCAAATACGTTATTTTATGTCATAACGAAGGCACATATCATGATAGTTAATATTTCTGGAAACAAGTTCATTTTGACACTACAGCAAAAACCAATAATAGCCCAAAACGTTTTCTTTTGTTGTTTGATTGGAACACAGAAAGCAGTAGGTATTCATATGAGGCTGATGTCACTAATATCTTAATTAATACTGATCGTACATATCTTTACCACCTATTAACTTTAGTTTGTCAAAATATTTCGCCCTTTCCTGCTTACTAAGTCCTTCTCTATGTGATTTAGCAGCTTTCACACATTTTTCTGTGGTTTAGACAACATAAATGAGCAGAATAACATATTCAAGAGTACATTAACTGTGCAATCCATGCTGTTGTTTACATCTGTGTATCTCCAGTATGGCCGCACATCTGGGTAACTGACCAAACTGCAAACCCTCTATATCTTTAATTAATACTGCTCTTTACCACCTTTTAACTTTAGTTTTTCGAAATATTGCACCCTTTCCTAAGTCCTTCCACACGTTTTTTTCTGTGGTTTAAACAGCATAAATTAGCAAAACAACATATTCAGTAACGTAACACAACCGATTTTTCCCAACTGTTTACATCTATTCAAAACATAACTGACTGTGGATTTGCAAATAGTTGACATAACAGGTATTTTGACATAATTTTGTATAACAACGCATCCGCAAAAGCCTCGAAACAGAACTCGATTCTCGAAGCACCAAGCCACCTGACAGCGCCACACATTACCAAAACTGTTTATAGTACAAAAGCAAACACAACTGTGCCTAAAATCAAACCAAAACCTGATAATATGCAAAGTACCTAGCATCTCAAATTACACATAGACCAGTCCTCACTATTTGCAATCGATTTCGCCCTCCCAACGCCGTATAAAGCTTCTCCAAGGTCCTTCTGCTGTTTTTTTTTTCTTTCTAAAAGCAGTTAATGTAGCCTATCAAATAACATGCCATTTGAACTTTCACAACCTCTCCAAATCTCGTCCATATTTAATTACTAAGCATAAGGAGCGATCCAATGTGTGGGCGGAGCAATCTGACACCACGACCTTTCTTTCTTTTTTTTTCTGTTTTTTTTTTTCAAAAAGTGACAGGTGAGTTTATGCTAGAACCCAATAAACTCTGTCAGACCACAAAACTTATGGAAAGTGAAACCTTTTAAAAGTTTATAAGGCTATTTTGTTTGTTTCTGTCTCCCAAAAATAAAAATTACCCCATGATATACTCACCCTCAAGCCATCGCAGGTGTACAGGCTGAAGGAAAAGTACATTCACGTCTGTACAGTAGAACCCAGGAGAAAAAGGTTCAACAATCTTCAGCAATAAAAAAAACAAACAAACAATGAAGGACTCTTAAAAATAAAGGTGTTTCACCATGCCATAGAAGAACCTTTTTTTGTTTAAATGGTTCCATATAGAACCTTTAACATCTGAAAAACCTTTCTGTTTCACAAAAGGTTCTTTGTGGCGAAAGAAGGTTCATCAGATTATAAAAATGTAAGAAAGAGATGGCTCTTTAAAGAACCTTGAATGGTTCTTTGTGGAACCAAAAATGATTCTTCTATTTTTCACATTTAGTCTAGAACTATAGTAACATCATGTTTACACAATGCACACAATGCTTCTGTACATCCGATTTCTCTCAACATGTGGACCGGAGACTTGTCAGTCAATAAACGGGAAACAAAGTAACTGGCGTTACTTAATTGAAAAAGTAACTCAGATATTTTCTTGTTTATTAAAAAGTAAAGCATTACTTTACTAGTTACTTGATAAAAATTAATCTGATTACTTATCTTACGTTACTTGGAGATTACAGTTTATAAAATATTAAATATGGATATTTTTGTTATACGAACGCATCACTTAGTGTCAGAAGGCCTATATTAAACCCCTGGAGCCGTGTGGAGTACTTTTTATGATGGAATGCGCACACTTTATTTCGCTTCAAAATCTGGACCACCATTCACTGCCATTATAAAGCTTGGAAGAGCTATAACATTTTTAATATAACTCGTCTGAAAGCCATTGTATTCATTTTCCCTGCCGTCCCATGATCAGAACTGTCCTGTGACCCACCTGTCTTGGGAATCACTATTCTATACAATCTGCATTCACCCTTTGAGTGATCTATTGTCCGCAAGGGCGCAGAGTGAATGCTGGATGATATCCTTTAGCTGATGATTGGAGATATGTCTGGAAGAGAAGACAGCTCTCACTTCATCTGAGAGCTGGAAAAGAGTGAAAGAGAGAGTGCTCATGGCCAGCGCCCTGTTAAGATGTGATTAGAAAGCCTGTCAGAAGTGAGGGGTACTCCAAAGAAGCATCATACTGCCAGAGCTGAAGTGACACAGTGAATTCTAGGGAGTGAAGAGACTGTGTGCGTGTTTGTGCGAGCAGGCAAGGAGCGAGAGAAACAAAGAGAGTTTGCAGCATGCACAAGAGGATATAGAAATGCCACAGACGTGCTTGGTATTCAGTCTTCATAATCAGTGTCTGTGCATCCAGTGACACGGATGAGGAATTGCTCCTTTCTTTTACGAGTCTCTCGATGCTGTCAGAAATTATCACAAATAATTGTACACACAGGAAATTAAGAAATATGACAGAAATGACAAATGCACGCATATTATGAGAAGGAAAAGATATTCGAGAGTGCCGAGGGAGGACTTAAGCAAACTCAGTGTGATTTACTAGGGCATTTAGTACATGCAGGAACATTTTGCCTCGAACACAAAGAGGAAAGGGAGGAATATGAATGTTTGGGGTATTTAATGTTACGATTGGCTAGGAAACATCGCTATTTGTATCCGAGGCTTTTTTCATGTGTTTATAGCTTATTATATTATTATGTCTGTCCCTTAGTGGCACATTTTAAATAACGCTTTATATCTGCACAGAGAGCAAGTCTGTTTTCCTTGTCGATAATATGCTAGGGAGTATTTTGTCTAAAATCCACTTTGCTTCTGGCTTGATGTTCATAGTAATTTGTTGTGATGACAGCATATCATTTTTCATTTCTTAAATATTGCAGCATTTTCATCATTCAAGGGCCTCCAGTACTCGCCTCAATCTCTCCGAGCACCAGTGGAAAAAACATCAGGAATACAGTAAATCAAATACTTTTTATTATAAAACTTTCAGTGAAAATATTAAATATCACACTTACAGTGTGGTATCATACAGAAAGCTCCTCTCCAGACAACACTGTAGCCCAGGAACTATTTGGACATAGTAATAAATTACACACTTTTTCAATTCAGACAGTGATGAAAGACATTTGTACAACATACATAACATCACAACAAGGCTAAACAATGTCTTTTTCCATTTGTTCGTTATTAGGAACACTTTTAAAGTCAAGGAACAAATGAAACGCACTGTAAGAGACCGAGAGTTCATTAATGCAGATCCAGAAGTTACAGTACAACTAATAAACGGAAGTACCCTTTAAAAACGGTTCGAGCAAAAAAGGACAGAGCACCCTGCAGTGCAACATCTACTTTTAAAAGTGACCTTTTGCACTTATTAGTGTATGCAAATGTCCCTTCAAGGGGTTGGGGACTGTTAATGAAGTGTTTGGAATGAAATGAGGACAGAATGAGTGCTTCTGCTACACCTCAAGTGCCATCTGCTCCGATGTTTATTGTTAGAGCAGGACCGTCATACCCGAGCCCTGTGAAAGAATTACTAAGGTGAGACTCCACTCTTCGGTTAAGCACAAAACAGTGGCCCAACAACCGCGGCACTCAGACAGATAGAAAAAGAGATGAAGAGCACTAACAAAGTAAACTGAGATGAGGTCCCAAGTCCTGAGAGGCTCGGGTTTGTTAGCTTCTCCTCCTCCTGAACATGACACTCACTCCTGCACACTAATTGGTCCCTACAAAGTGACTGAGAGCAACCTACTCTACTCTCTCTGACACACATCTGGGACCAGCTCGGCCCTCTCGTACGCCGCGTGGGAGACGGAGCTGCATGAACCGCAGACAAATTAAACACACATACTGGCAGCCATACACAAACATAGTTCTTCCGCCAACGGAGCCACTACATTTTTCAGCAGAAGCACTGATCTTCATTAATGATAAATCTGTCTTGTCTGTTTTTAGTCCTCTGTGGCGATCAGACGGGATTGTGACTCAACCTTTCAGGTCACAGCAGTTCCACTGAGAAAATTGGTGCATTTTAAAATGTCTATTAAACACAGAAGCCTGCATGGTGGAGATGTGGATTGTCTCTTGACAGGAGGAACTTGACCAACGGAAAAGTTGAAGTTAGTTTAGAATATACAAGAATAGAAACACATAAACTAATAAAATATAAAGTTTAATTGTTTTTGAGGAAAAAACAATGATGGAATGAAAAAGTGCGCTGCACTTCTTATTGCACCAAAAACACAGATTCGACAAATTCAAGGTGCGGTCACATTTACCGTTGTTCAGCAAATTCGTCATAGGCGAAGTCCAGTCATTTCAACAGGAATCCAACAGATTTCTCCACACAGATTTTGAAACGGTAAACAAAATAAGTGACTTCTGTGTTCTACACTATTTAGATTAGACAAGGGACAATTTTGATGCAAAATTTCACTGAAATTTCACTGATGTGACCACACCTTCAGACTAAATGATAACAGGCTAAGGAGTTGTTCACTGTGAAATGTACTGTTTACAAAATGACGATAATAATAAAATCACCGTGGCTATAGCTAAACCCTTCCTCTGTAAACACGCTTGTGATGCTTGCCCTGCTCCTGGTTTTTTCTGATTGGTCCACTGTTTTGAAACTGACATTTATGAGCTGTGTCAAACTTCTTTAACTTGACACTTGTCTTAAAAACAGCACTATGCGAGAGGTTAAAAAAGAAGCATCCATCAAGAACATTTACATAGATGAAACTATTAAAAAGCAGTGCAGTGGAACGCTGTGTGAATCGGCCCTCAGCTCTGTACAGATACGCTGGGTTCGCCTGGAGCTCGAAGAGCTAGCACAAATTCTACAGTACTTTAGATGTGCACAGTCACACCAATATTCATCTTCTGCAGAATATAAATGAACTGATGATGGAAGTCTCTTAATGGCTTTAACCGATGGTCACATCTCCAATCATATGAGAACAAACAAAGATATTTACAATATTAATGTTCTGCGGATTGGTTATTGAAGAACCACAGTTCTAGTTATGATACACCAATGATGAAGCCAGAACCAGGTGCAGTTTACAGAGTCTTTTGAATTCCTCAGATACCATTATCTCTCAATAGTCCATGGTTCACTGGAATGCCTCTTTCTTTACCACATCTTGCAAATATCAACATTGTCCATAGTGGTCATCTGTATCAAAGAATGATTTACAGATCTCAGAGTCAGTGAGGAGGCTCCTGGGAGGCTCTTCTGCTTTACTGTCTTTTGGCGGAGCAGGACTTGCAGCATTGTTGACCGTAGAATTTGTGATTGCAAACACCATGCTGAGGCACCAGATGACACCAGCTGAAGAAGTCGATGCAAGGCTGGTCTTCTGTTAATGGAAAGACACATAACGACTATTATTTATTCGAAGCCTTAAAAACAACAGTGCTAACACAAACACTCAGTGTTTTTGTAAGTGCTGTTTAGTCTGAATAGAGACATTGTGGGGATGTTGCAAAGCACTTGGAAATACTGCACCGGCATACCGATAAGGACCTGACCTGCTCTCTGAAGGCCCTCACACTCAGTCCTCCCATGAGAATAAACAATTATACACTCACACACACACTTCTGTTCTCTGTGGAGAAGAGATCTTTATGTTTTCATTATCATTATAATTAAGCTGTGTATAGGACATAACAATTACGATGCGTTCATTTAAATGATATTGTTTAATCGCACAATGTATCTCCGTTTCTTATTGTTAAATAGGTGCGGAAAAAGTCATTTGACCTACCAATCAACAAGTAAAATGCGCATTGTTTTTCCCACAACATAATGAATATGTGTAAACACCACAGATGTTTATCAAACTAATTGCATATGAAACGAATGTAAACAAAAAGCAGCGATACCAATTAAAGCTGGAAAATATACATGGATTTATGCAATTGGCTGATGCTTTATTTAAAGCAATACAGTTTATCAGTATATGTTTCCTGAGAATCCAACCCATGACATTACTAACTTCATGCTCCACCAGCTGAGCTACAGAACAAGATATGAAAGTTCATAACAAATAAACATGAATGTCATAACCAATGAACATTCATTGGTATGCCCATTCAGGCATTACAGGTACTGTTGAGTGAGATAAGAGTTGAGGTAAAAGTTGAAGTTGTGTAGTGTGCAAGACTCAGGGATGGCAACCAGAGGTTGCTGGTTTGATCCATTAGCCAACACCATTGATCCTAGGAGCAAGACAATTGAAAATGTACCTGCAAAGAGGTGATGAAATCAATTTCCTGGTTGTGTACTATTCTAAAACCTTAAGGAAGGAGGGAACTAACAATAAGAGTAGATTAGCCACCTTTTACTTCTTATTGTGAAGACGGTCTGGTGCAGATTTTTGTACAACTTGGAGAAGATCAGGCCATTCCTTTTTGAATCTGCAGCACAACTTCTTATCTAGACTCTTTTAACCTCTAGATTATAATGCTCTACTAGTCGCATGCCCAATAAAACCTCTGCAAATGAATCAGAATGGAATTCACACTTCACTTCTCTTTGTCTCGTTTCACTGGGTGCCTGTTTCTGTTCAAGACACTGATAACTGCACATAAAAATCATCTCAATTTCACTATTTCATTTCAATTTCACTTTCATCTCTTCTATTCTGAACAAGTCTTGTAAGTTTGTACTGAAGCACATCTTGTGTTAATACCTCCGTAGCATAAATTGCTATATAGGATTGCTTTCAAAACCAGAGTCTCGATTTTGATTCTCAGTACCACACATAAACAGATAACACAGTAACTGTGATAAAATATATACACTAAAGTCCAAACGTTTAGGGGTCAGTATCCTTCAGAAATCATTCTAATATGATGATTTGGTGCTTAAGAAACATTTTTTTAGTACACTGTTGAAAACAGCTATGTTGCTTAATGTTTCTATGGAAACCAAGCACATTTTGTAGGTTTTTTCAAGAAAAAGCATTTTTTTGAATCTTGTTTAAAATTATACTGTAACTTATATTGTCTTTACTGTCACTTTTGAACAACTTAATATGTCCTTGCTGAACAAAATATAGTTTCTAGGGATGTCAAAATTCTCAATATTATATCAATATAATATAATATCAATAGCAATTAATGGCGATCAAGATTTTAAAGCCCAAAAAAACTGTGCCTGTCCATCATAAAATGTGCTCCACATGTCTCCTGGAGGTTAATAAAGGCCTTCTGAAGCAACCGATGCGTTTATGTTACAAAAATATCCATATTTAAAACTTTATAAACCGTAATCCCGTAATCACTAGTTACTGTCATACGCGTGTTCACAAGAGAGTGGCGTTCAAGTAGATGAAGTAGGATGTAGGCATAGTGTAAACTCTGATGAGAATATTCTAGGTTTGCAAGAACTAAGTTTTGTTTCCAGCAAAGGGAAACCAGTCTCCTCTTGGCTTATATCGAAATCCTCCAACATTTTTCTTTACAAATCCTCATTTTGTACGTTTTGCTCTTTCCTCTGCGCTTCCGCATTCACCACTTCTCACCGGAGCTTACACTATGTCCTACGTCATCTGCTAAAACACCACTCTCTTGTGAACATGCATAAGACAGTTAGCAGAAGCTAAAGATTAAAGTCTATAAAGTTTTAAATATGGATTTTGTTTTACACAAACGCATTGATTCACTTCAGAATGCCTTTATTAACTCCCTGGAGCCATGTGGAGTACTTTTTAATGATGTATTTATGCAGTTTTTTGGGCTTCAAAATCTCAACAGCCATTCACTGCCATTATAAAGCTTGAAAGAGTCAGGACATTTTTTTATATAACTCTGATTGCATTTGTCTGAAATAAGAAAGTCATATACACCTTATTTTTGGGTTAACTATACCTTTCAAGTGTCTTCTAAATCAATAAATGAAGATTTAAAGAAAAAACTGTTTGTACCTTTAAGTGTAGGTGAGGGAGGTGGGACAGGGACTGGGATTGGACCAGGACAGAAATGTGTATTGCAGGCCCGTGAGCTGATGGGTCTCTGATGAGGTAAACAGCCCACCGACGGACGCCCTTGTCTCAGACACTGAACGCTACGTGTCTGTACCCCACCGCCACAGGACACTGTGCACTGAAAGACACACAGACAGGACAGGAAGATTAGATGTCTAGCAGAACAGAAACAGAACAGAACTCTGTCTGGTCATGATAAGTTAGTTGCACATACTTGAAGCCAAGGAGAGGAGTACCAGCCCAGAGTCACGGAAGCGCCACCCCTGTCTGGGCCAGGCTGGAGGATCTGGGGCGGCAGGGGCTCTGGGCAGGGGCCATTATTACAAGCTTGCTCGAGGTCTGCTTGGGGCTTGAGTAGGTTCCTGCACCTCCTCACAGGGAACTCTGTGTAGCCTCCTTGGGAGTCTTTCTCCCCACACTGCAGCTCTCTTTTCCTTACTCCTGCTCCACAGGAGGCCGAACACTGCATAAAACAAGCAGACAATCAGATAAGAAGCTACATTATTAAAAAAAAAGTTTTCTTGTAGCTTACGTTTGAACCACTGATGTCACATGGACTATTTTAATGATGTCCTTACTACCTTTTTGGGCCTTGAACGTGTCACCTGTTATTGCATTGTCTATGCAAGGTCAGAAAAGACCTTGGATTTCATCAAAAATATCTTAATTTGTGTTCAAAAGATGAATGAAGGTCTTACGGGTTTGGAACAACATGAGGGTGAATAATTAACGTCTCTTCTGCATCAGGGTTAAATGGGCGAATATCTGCATGTGCTACATATGAACTATTTGTGTGAGCACTTCTACATAACCTTTGATATTCCTCCGAGGGGCCTTACCTCTCCCCAGGCGGTAGTTATCCACTGAAGACGCTCATTCTTCGGGCAGCGGCTCAGCACACAGGTCTCCTGGGCTTTGGGCTTCAGGTGTAATTTACACATGCTGTCAGGCACCACCACAGCCCTGGCACCTGGATCAGTGCTCCTGCAGAAAACACTGCGCTTCTTCAAACCTCGCCCACAGGTCTTGGAGCACTAGAGACAAGGAAGGAAAGAAAGACAAACACGGAGAGAGAGAGTTACCCTCGTGTGGTCTTTGAGTGATGTTAGTTTAAACATTGTAAAGGTCACCGTGGCATGCAGTTCACCTCAGACAACAGTTGATATGAACTCTGGAGACAGGCGGTGCGAACTCAACCTGACCTTTAGGAGGAATTTAGTCGATATCAACTACCACTGCAAACTTTTTGCAAAGATTTATGATTTAACATATTACAAAAGATTAATTCGCAATTTGCTGCTAATGATGAAATAAACTCTGGCAAAGCGTTTCGACATTCTCTGGCTTTTGTGTGTGTACATGGAAAGATAAAGTTCAGTGTATACAAATATATGCACAAGTAGCAAAAGTTATTACAAAATATTAGATTAAACCATGTGTAAAGTAGTCATTTATCTAAAGTAACACTTTCCAACAGCACTAAAGTTTCAGAAAGGACACTCTGTGCGGTCATTTCATAACATTCAGAACAGATGCTTAATAAAAGCATGGCAACATGAAGAGATATGGAGCTTAATGTGTTACATGTGCAATAACAGCAGGGGGCAGTAGTGTTTTAACACAGATGTGACATACAGAATGTTTTTCCATTATGTTGTTCTGGGCATCTCAAATCTTCACCTCATATTTCGGTCATTGCTGTAATGCAGTACTTTGTAAAATGTTGAAATTTAGGAAAAGATTTCTATACAAGGGTATAGTCAAATTTTCCAAAACATGTTCTGGTCAGACAACTAAACATCATTCATTATAATTTGATTATTAACACAATGGCAAGAAAATTAACATGAACAAACTAAAGAGCTAAAATTGGCAATTTTTTGGCGTCATGCAAAAAAAAAGACAGTAATTTGTATTATTATAATGTTATAGAAGATTTCTTCTGTCTGTTGACTTTAATTGCACAGCTGATGATGACATCCTACTACACTGCCATTCAAAAGTTTGTGATCAGAAAGGTTTTTCATATTTTTAAAGAAGTTTCTTATGCTCATCAAGGCTGCATTTATTTGATAAAAAATCCAGAAAAAAATGTAATATTGTAAAATATTATATCAACTATATCAATACATTATATTAATGCAAAATAACTATTTCTATGTGAATATATTTTAAAACGTAATTTATTCCTGTGATGCAAAGCTGAATTTTTAGCATCATTACTCCAGCTTTTATTGTCATATGATCCTTCAGAAATCATGCTAATATGCGAAATTATTATCAATCTTAAAAACAGCTGTGCTGCTTAATATTTTGTTGGAACTTATGATACTTTTTTTCAGGATTCTTTAATAAATAAATAGTTAAAAAGAACAGAATTCATTTAAAATAGAAATCTTTTGTAACAATATAAACTACCATTTAAAAGTTTGTCTTTTTTGAAAGAAATTAATATTTTTCTTCACCAAGGATGTGTTAAATTGCTAAAAAGTCATAGCAAAGACTTACGTTGTTAGAAAAGATTTCTGTTTTGAATAAATTCTGTTCTTTTTCAATTTTATTTATCAAACAATCCTAAAAAGAGACACAGTTTCCAAAAAAATATCTATTAAGCAGCACAACTGTTTCTAACACTGATAATAAGTGTAATAAATCAGCACATTAGAATGATTTCTGAAGCATCATGTGACACTGAAGACTTGAGTAATGGCTGATGAAATTTCAGCTTTGCATCACAGAAATAAATTATATTTTAAAATACATTCACATAGAAACCATTATTTTAAACTGTAATAATATTTAACAATATTACCTTTTTCTGTTTTTTTACTCAAGTAAATGCCTTCATGGGCAAAGAGAATTCTTTAAAAAACATTAAAAACCCAAACTTTTGAGTGGCAGTGTAATTCCACTGGAAAGAAACAGATGGAGGTAATGTTATGTAGGTCGCATGTTTATGTAAACATACCGGTGACCAGGAGCCGGTGCTCCACTCCGGAGGACACGCCTGGGTGTTGCAGGGCTGTAGTTGGGCCGGAGCCATTACTGGACATAAGGAGTGAGCCGCCACCTCCTCCCGCTGGTACGTCACCTTCCTCATGCAGCGGATGTTTCGCGTCTGCTGCCCGCCTCCACATGTTCTACTGCACACTCCCCATTTACCTGTCGTCCAGCTGTCAAGACAAACAATTTGACCTTCAGACGCGAACCTTGTGTTTGAACACTTCAGCACATTTTAACATGAAAGAGGACATTTTACACCCATATGGCACAGACACGTGAGGCGCATAAACACACACCCTTTTTCAAACAAAATCTACATAATGTGATGATCATTAGATTAAGACCAATCTGATTACTCTGTAAACCACATAATGGAAAGACTAATGAAGAAACCACATGCATTTGTCTGCTGCCACCCCACCCCACCCTCTCCTGTGGGCTCATATGGGCAAATATAAACATGCACTTATCCTTTACGTTGAAGTTTCTAGCCTAAGAGTTAAAATGTTACAGATCCATCAACAGACGCAGACATCTTGAGCTCATAAATACGACTTCTGTTTCTGAAATATGCACATTACAAAATAACACAAAACAAATATCTGGTGGGAAGTAAAGGAGACATTCCAAGATTTTGTAATAGATGAATCAGTTTCACTGCAGCAATATGATTAACAACAGTTGGCACGAATCAATCTGTTTCTTCTAAATACTCATTAAATATCAAATTAGTCTTTGTGAGATTGCAACAGTGCCCCCCAGTGCCAATGATGCAGTAATATAAAAAACTTAAAGAATGTCGAAGCTGTAACAGCCTCAGTGAAATTACTGACAGAATTGTACATTAATGAAAGGCTTTTTGATTATCTGTGATAACGAAGACAAGACAAACTCACTGTATAATAAACAGAATATTGTATTTCCCATAATGTTATTCAGCTCAGATTTTCACAACAAAGACAGTACTGACATTTTTTTTTTATATAAATGTTGGTACGTTAAATTAAAGTAATAAATACATTACCATTTAAAAGCCTGGGGTCATTTATTTATTTGTTTTTTTATTTATTTAATGACTCTTGGCTCACCAAGGCTGCATTTATTGGAAAAATAAATAAATAAATACAGTAAAAACAGCATTGTGAAACATTACTACAATTTAAAATTACTATTTTCTATTTTTATATATTTTAAAATGCAATTTATTTATCTGATAGTAAAGTTGAATTTTTAGCTTTCAGTATTTTTCAATATTCTTTTGTACACCAAGCTGTATTAAAGCTGAATAAGTTACACAAAAATTAAATCTGTACCATACCTTTAACATTTTTTTTTTTTTGCCCATGAGATAAAGTTTCGTAACTGTGAGTGAACTTGCTGTATCGCAAGACAAATTTCAGACTTTGTCTGACAATAAATTCATATCGTATCGTATTGTAAATTGTTCTAATATGCTGATTTACTGATTTTATTATAATTATCAATACTGAAAACATTTGTGCTGCTTAATATTTTTGTGGACAGTTATTTTTCAGCATTATTTGCTGAAACTTTTAGAAAGTTCAAACAGCATTCATTTAAAATAGACAGCGTTTGTAACAATAATGCTTTTACTGTCACTTTTAATCAATTTAATGCATCCTTGCTAAGTTAAAAAAAAAAATCCCACTGACCCCAAACTTATATTGACCCTAAACAGTAAAATATGTGAATATTTGGTTTAATTTTGCACTTTCCCATCAAATAAGATGTTATTTTTGTGGAGTAAAACTGACTTTAAATAATGGATATGACATGATGAAATATTGAGTACATTTAAAGTGCATTTATGTCTGAAAGACAAAATAAAAAAACTGTGTAAAAAGCAACACCAGTGCCAGAGAAGCTCGGTTCCAGCGCTCCGATTGCAACTCTGTCCTTGCTTCTCTTGGCTGTGGATGAAAAGAAGCTTTAAAATAGAGCTGGGCAGGCCGGGTAGAGATTAGAGCAAATGACAGCTATGACGAGAGCCGTGGCCGCAACACCGGACAGACGCCCCGGGTCGAGTTCTTAGAAGACCCAGTTCCACCCAACCACTCACACAAACCTGAGAAAAATCCTTTAATTTTCTCTCCAGCCATCTGACAAATTGGAGGGAGATGGTTAAACTGCTATTTTAATTGAGGGAAGAAACACGATCCACAGCACAATATGCCTTCTCACTCTCCCTCGTCCTCTCCTCGCCACATAAATGACAATGTGTCACCGGTCAAAGAGCTGACTTGTCGTGCCTCACTGCAAACCACTGCTGGCGCTTGTTTTAATTTTGTATTTCTGGAATCTTTCAATAACTCGCATATTTCAAGCCATACAATTAAAGAAGACATATCTTTGGGGACAATACTGTGGACTGCTTCACATTTCCGGACACGGTCTGATTACATTGCCATTTTCTCCACGTCTACCCAGAATGATGCTCCCATAATAGATACTTGTTCAAAATCACTCAATGAAATTTAAGCTAGCGTTGGTTGTGCCACAGGACAAAGGCTGAATTTTTAGCGCTCTCTGGGGAATGGTTTGGGTTTGGAAGCGATTGTAAGTTTAAGAGCACTAAGAGAACCATGTACTTTCCTAAACCCACGTGACATTTCGCATTTTCCCTGCTAAAAATATTACTTTAAACAGACCAAAGCATGTGCCCTAACCACTTTAGCTATGTTTGGTTGTATGATATTGGAAATTGTTTTTATTGTTGTTCATGACAGTAGTCTTTGGTATTTTGGGGCGATCATGTACACAACAGTTCAAAAGTTCAGAGTGAGTATGATTTTTTAAATGTTTCTGAAAGCAAAATGAATTCTCATGTAGGCTATTTTTTTATTTTTATTAAAAATATAGTAAAACTGTAATATTGTGAATTATTACAACAATTTAAAATAACTGTTTTCTGTGATGGCAAAGCTGAAATTTCATCAGCCATTATTTAAGTCACATGATCCTTTCCAAAAAAAAATCTGTGTGTGTCAGATGGTTAAACGCAAGGCTGTACCCACCTAAATCAATAATTAAAAAACATTTTTGACAAATCCAGGTAATTTGCCATAGAAATACAATGTTTTTTAATCTTTATGACTGTTACAGTACCAACTGTGGTCTGATCCCCTTAAAACTTTGCATGCTTGTTTAGAATCATCTGTCCCATGTGCTCAGCATATTTCATGAAGTTTTGAGTTTTCCTTTAGGCTTTATAGGATTTTGTGTACATCTGGACAGGCCTCTTTTCTAAGCGACCCCGTTATAGCTTCCAAAAGGGTAAATTCAACATTTTTTGATTATTATTGGTCTAGAGAGTACTGCCATATTTTTTCCAGATTCAGTGAAAAACCCAGGACTAGTTCCCAAAAGTAGTTTTTTTTTTACAACTTCAAATTTCTCTTAGACCTTTGGGGTCGTGAGTCGAACAGGCCCACCGAGTTTCCTTCCGATCGGACGTTTTGGCACCACTTTGCGACGGTGAGTCAAAAGTTCAACTTTTTTTTGATACTGTTTATATTCACTCTCTAGAGAATCTTTCTGTACTGGTTTGGTTTTGATTGGGCTAGTTCACAAAAGTAGGTTTTTAAAAAAATGCGAAATACCCAAACATTTCGTCAGGCTCATGATTGTTATGAGCGATTTCGTAGTTTTGATAGCTGTAGTGCCTCCATCAGGCCGATCGGGGTAAGCCTTGGTCACGTTGTAGATGGTGTGAGTACTACCATAAGTCTCCATGACTTACGGTTTGGTCTGCACGATCATTTTTACGTCGAGACCGCTGATCTGTGACCATTCTAACTATTACAATAGGGTTTCAGCACTACGCGCTTGAACCCCTGAACAAAATGCTGATTTGACGCTCAAGAAATAGTTCTTATTATTATCAATGTTGAAAATTACTGCCCCCAACATTTTTTTAAAAGAAGTGTATGTGAGGTGATCAATTCTACAAATGTCTGGTAAGAAACTCCTAAAGCTGTCTGTCCTTGAAGAGTGGCAGTTAAACAGAGAAGCAAACACACAATCATGCAACACAACTATGAAACTAGAAAAGAAGAATATTCAGAGGGCACTGTAAACGTCTTCAAGGCATGTGCATTTATCTTTTCATGACATTTTAGGGAACAAATCAAGCTAGCCGCTTCTGGGCCCAGCCTGTGTTTGAAGTCACCGCGCTCTACGCTTCACAGAAGCAGCAGGACAGCGTTTGCAGCCGGGAGCACGTCGTCAGACTGAGTCCTGTAGGCCATAGTCCGGAGATTAGCGCTCGATTCCTGGCCGGCTAGACGCGCTCAATCCCCACAGGGATGCAGTCTTTCTTGCTCCATAATAAAACATGGGCAGACCTGTCAACACTGAAGATATTTGCTGGAAAGATAAGCAGAAGCTTCTGTCTTGTTCTCCTGTTTTGAATGCATGCCCATACTTTTTCTGGAAGTGTTTCCAAAGGTCTATTTATTTTCCCTTTCCTGCACCCTTTTTTTTACTTTTCCTCTTTTCAGCAGTCATAAATCAAAGCACATAATGCCTCAAACAAATAATGTTCCGGGAGTCTGTAGTCGATATCGTAAGGCCGTGATGTCATTCAATATGGAGTGAAACAGACTCGGCTCTGCATAGAGTGAAGGAGGTCATTAGTAACTGTGGGATTTAGGACTTGTCTGTCTGAACAATAAACACACTTACAGTATGACCTACTGAGAGAAGAAAATCCATTCTGAATGGTGGGAATCTCACGAAGAGAGAGAGAGAAAAAAAGCACAAGGCCATTTAAGATTTAACATAATACCCTGTCGTAACTATATTTAAAGAGCTCTTAGAGGGTGAAAATGAAAACTCTTTTAAAACTTTTTATTTTCTGCAGAACACAAAAGAAGATATTTTTGTTCATACACGAAAGTAAATGTGTCTAAAAACAACATTTACTTTCATTGTAAGGCCAAAAACCACTTTTTCAATACATGTTCAATTGAGACATTTTTCAAAACATGTTTTTCGTTCTGCAGAGGAGTAAGAATAAGTCATACGGGTTTAAAAATGACATGAGGGAAAGTAAATGATGAAGTTTAATTTTTGCAGGAACTATCCCTTTAATAGCTTTTCCAATGCAGGTACGACAGGCTAACTAACTCACTGTGTGACCCACAGGATGGTGATGTCATTGAGTTGTGACGCCAACAGAAAGAGTCTGGGATCACTGGTAATCTCTACTGGTAATCAAAGCCTCTTTCTCAGCAAGTTGAAGTGTCATAGGGTTACAGGCAGACATTGGTGGTGAGTGATGGGAACCTGCGCAGTCTGTCTCCACGTATCCAGCACCGCCGCAGACATGCTGCTCTCCCGTCAACCCTGCCGTTGTTTTCAATTACTATGTTATTGGAGTATTTGTCAGGCTTTGAATGGGACAAGCCAAATCGGTTAGAGCGTGTTGCTGTAAGGAAACAATCATATGGTCTTGATTTCCCCTTTTAGCATCGGCTCGCCATAGCCTGCACATTATAATCGGTCACAGCCAACATTTCACACGATGTTAGGCCAGAGAAAAAACGAGAGCGAGAAGGACGGAGGGAGGAAAGCCAGGAGGGGTGATTTGTTATCTGAGTTCCAGAATGGTGCGTCAATGCCTTTCACCCTGGCAAGTGAGGGATGCTGGGTATGTAGATGCCTCTGTAAGGCAAGAGATCAGTAAATCAAGTCAAACTGAGTGTTGCTCTTGTAAGAATGGCAGCAGGACTCTCAAAAGGAAGATGGACCGGCAGATTGACTTCAGCTTTGAGACCGCCAGAGAAAGGCTGTTTTGAGCTGCTCCTTTCATAGGAGCCCAGAGGAGGTTTCTGACACCTAGACTGAGAATGTTTTTCCCAGGGTCTCTAGTGAGACGGTGCCTGCTTTTCTTTCTTTCTTTCTTTTCCATGCAAAAGAATCATTAAGTACACCTTTTTCCCATTTATCTTCCTCATTTCTAAATATAACACTTAGCCTTTTCAATCATAACACTCACTGTAAATATAGTGGGAGTCTTTGATAAATATGTCTTTTTATTCTTGGAATATTTGAATAGTAATTCACTGTCATCAGCAAAAAGACAAGACAGAACGTGAGACCAGTATTTGTATGTGTATATATGCCTTATTGTGAAAGCTGGTGTGTGTACGCATGCATGTGGGTTTGAGTTTGTATAATTTAAAAGGTGCGTGTGTGGCAGGCTGTGGCTTGGAGCTGGAGTTTGGGCAGTGAGGGCGAAGTCAGTCCGTGTCTGGAGGCTATGTTAATCCTGTTTTCTTTAAGGAATGAAACAGAGAAAAGAACCCAAGGAAGAACGTGACTTCTCAAAGCTTTAAGCTGGGTTCTGCTCATGCTGAAGCCACCACAGCTGATTTCAGACAGACATACCAGGGCACCGTGCCCACCAATAGCACTGCAGGGTTGTACACCACTGAGGAAGCTTTTTAAATTCTATTTCAGTTTTTGAAGTTGAATTTAAGTGGCAAACATTTTTGGAATAAAATGCAATGCCATTAATTACTCACCCTCATGTCGTTGCAAACCCGTAAGACCTTAGTTTATCTTCAGAGCACAGATTAAGATATTTTTGATGACATTCGAGAGCTTTCTGACCTTGCATAGACAGCAACGGGACTACACGTTCAAAGCCCAGAAAGGTAGTAAGGACATTGTTAAAATAGTCCATGTGACATCAGTGGTTCAACCGGAGGAAAATTCACAGTTTGTTTTCTAAATGCTTGTTATTTATCTTATTATACATGGTTATATCTTGATCTTCCAGTGAAAATGACCGATGTAATGAGAGATGTATTTTCCATAAATCTGATTTAAAGTAGTGACGTATGACCGACTTCTAATTAACTTAAACTCCGCACCCTTTTTTACAATCAACTGCCTCTATCAAATCAATGACCAATTGACAGAACCAAGTACCCACCCTACATTTCTTTTCTTTTTCGTTTATCTGTTTCACAAGGATTTATGTCACAGTCTAGAACAAAAGCACAATCTATTGCTTCTTCCATTGTATCATGACTTTAAAAAAGTTTAAAAGGTCTTTAAAGTCTGGTGTGTAGGTTTTATATATAATTTCTTTCCCATTTAAAGGGTTAGTTCACCCAAAAAAGAAAACTATGTCATTCATTACTCACCCTCATGTCGCTCCAAACCCGTAAGACCTTCGTTTGTCCTCTGAACACAAATGAAGTTATTTTTGATAAAATTTGAAAGCTTTCTGACCCTGCATACACAGCAATGCAAGTACCATGTTCAAGGTCCAGAAAGGTGGTAAGGACATCATTAAAATAGTCTATTGTGACATCAGTGGTTCAACCGTAATTTTATAAAGCTGCGAGAATACTTTTTGTTTGCAAAGAAAACAAAAATAACAACTTTATTCAATAATTTATTTTCTTTTGTGTCAATATCTTCACAGTGTTTCTGGACCTTAATGTGGAAGGACTCTTGCTGGGTCAGAGAGCTCTCAGATTTCATCAAAAATATCTTAAATTGTGTTCAGAAGATGAACGAAGGACTTGTGGGTTTGGACCGACATGATTGTGAGTAATGAATGACAGAATTTTCATTTTTGGGTGAACTATGCCTTTAACTTCCAATTCAACCTGTGTTGGGTGTAAGCAATTCAATTTAAATTTGTACAAAATAATTGAAAGCTAAATCTTAAATTCTAAGTTGTGCGAACCCTGCTAGAGAGAAGCAAACGTGGAACAAGGAAGTCAGACAGAATAACACACACACACAAACAAAGACAAGACAGACAGATTCTTACTAGGCAGGGCAGGGCTGTGTGTTGCACAGGTGAGAGCCCACCACAGGTCTGGTCTCAGGGTTGCAGAGTGAAGAGTTGACCTGTGTGTTCTGATCCTGCAAACAAATGGCTTTCGTCGAGACCCGACCTGACAAAAGAGATACAGATAGATAGTCAGCATAAACACAACTAATCTCTCTAACCCCGCCTAACATACGTCTTTATCATGCGATAAACTAATGCATCCTCTGAGCGAACTTTTGAAAAAAGAAAAGCTTGGAGCACACTGTCCGTGAATGGTCTTTCTGGGGATTATGGGAGCTCAGGATGAATGGCAGTACTGTAGTGTAGCTTCTGTTGTGGCAAACAAAGCCGGGCCTCTGTCAGTGTGAGAGGCCAGGAGGGGCGGCCCAGAGGTCTGCTCTAAAGAAAACCATGAATGAAACTGTGTGAGAGCGCAGATAGAGATCTGTGCTCTGGGCATGTCATAGTGCTGTCTGTCTGCCACCAACACTCAGACAACTGACTGTGAATGGAGGAGCCACTACCACAGAGATGAGCCAATGAGATTGGGAGGTCTGGAGGAAGGAGGGGCGCACTTTTGTTTTGTTTTTTTTATCCAGCTCACAAAGGTGCGTTTGATGGACCTGGGCAAATACACACATAGACTTCCTTCCTCGCTGACACAACCACAGAAACTCTGCTCTCTCACACTTGAGTCAACAAAGTAAACATTTACAGTACATAGAGCATCCACTCACCCCCAGCACAAGGCGCAGAGCAGTCAGAGCGTACCACGGACCAGGTATAGTTGTGTTTCTTCTCAGGATGGGGTAGAGTGTATTCCCACGATATACCAGGATTTTTACCCTGAAGAAGAATCTGTGGAGGAGAGGAGATGGTCATGGGTTAGTGAAAACAATCGAGCAATGGGTTTCCGTCTATCCAAGTATGCACTACTGTTCAAAAGCTCTATATATGGGTCATTCTACAGAACTGGTGCAAAGACAGAGTTGGAAACATCTTGAAAAAAAATTCCATAAATTTTGTATGTAATTTCTAGTAACTATGCAGTTAATTCTCATATTGTATTTTCAGAGTTTTGGAATATTTGTCCTCTTCCCAAATTTGTCACTACCAAAACGCAGTAATATGTAAGGGTTACATTGACCTATTAAGATTTTGCTTACATCTACCGTGTAAACATATTTTTTGCTATTTCATTAAAAAGTTTTCAGAGGTAAATCTTTAACAGTTACAATTTTAACAATATTTCAAGTGTGATGTATGACATTTGTTGTATTTTGAATCAAATTATTCATTGTAAAAGCCAGAAAGTTGCTCATACTGATTTCAAAGTTACTGATTCATTACTTTGAATATACATTGAACCAAACACTATCATAACATCTTAGTTGATAATTCAATATACTTTTTGATAAAACATCCCATGTTTCGGTTGTGACTGCACACTTTCGGTAATGACAATAATGTTTTGGTAGCGACCATGTTACATTACAGAATTTTAACTTGCATACTAAAATACCAAAAAATGGGTTGTTTCCTTTTGTCACTACCAAAACGATGACATGTTTCGGTCTTGACTGTTACGTAGTGACTGACAAATGTTTCGGTAATGACAATTTTAGATACTTTTGAAACTAGCTGAAAGATGCTAATCAGCACATGGTTAGCTAGCACAGTTCTGAACACTGGTATACATATTAAAAACTAAATGTTATGGAATAACACCCAACAAAGTGTGCTTAATTGCAGAAAAAAAAGGTGTTTGGTAGTGACATTCCTCAAAGTTACACACAAATTTTCAGACTTTTGAACACATTTACCTCAAAATCACAGGGTCTATCTATCCACCATGTAGCTATGAGAGAGGGACACATGAATATTTCCTGATCAAAAATATAGAGGTGTACTTAAAATCAGTCTCAGCCAATGGACTAAAACATACACTGCTTCGGTAGTGATATAAAAATGCGGGAAACATTGTTTTACATAAAGTTTCATGATTGACAAAGAAATGTTTTTGAACTTAATTTACAAAATCAAAAATATATTTTTAAAAAAGACAAAGGAATAAAATGCAGAAATTCCCAACTGAAAGTACCAAAATAAATAATGATTTTATATATATTAAGCTTACTGATATTTTAAATATTATTGTGGGTTTCAATACATAATAAAAGGATCTTAGTAAACATCAGATTTGAATACTTAAATGTTTTTTTAAATGTGCTTTCTTGGTTGTGGGACAGGAATTCTGTAGAATGGTCCATATATATACATAAATATATATATAACTAACACTATACTGTTGAACAGTAGTGGATATAAAACAAACAACAATCACATATTTGATGAATTAAATACACACTGTGCATCACCTCTGTCTTTTGGAGCAAGTGCACAACAACAGACTTTTTTACACAATGTTTTTAAAAAACAGAATTATTGCTTTAGTTTGACTGAAACTGAAATTGCATGCAAATGTGCTGATTGTCTTGTTAAAGTTCTCATATTCCAGCAAGGGAGAAGGTGCCAGAGTGTCTGCTGCTGTTTTGTGGCTGTAGCTCTTTTGGGACTGAGAGATGACACCACAGTGCTCCTAGTGATCTGAAGGGAGGCTTGAATTATATTGTCTATGTGTTTCAACTGAAGCTTGTCAGCTTGTAAAACGGCACAAATGTACCAAACTGTGGGTTGGGTGAATCTGACTATTTTCATATAGTGGTGTACTGTGAGACTTTATTTTGCCAAGTTTTACATTGGTGTTTATGTTTCAGTAGGCCTGTATGCTATAGTTTTGGTGCTTATTCCTGGAGAAGATCTTGTAGTCATTCATGTGAGACTAGACCACAGAGAAAGTTCAACCAGTTCCTCACTAAATCTGTACCCAAGGCCACTGAGGACAGCCTGAGGATAACTCTAATGGAGTGGAAAAGTCCTCCGACAAGAAGAGGATCTTTGTTTTTTTCTCAGACTTTGCCACACTGGGATTTTCCTCAGACTATTTGCAATAAAAAAGTGCAATGACACCAAATTCACTGGAACTGGTAAACCACCAAACTATATGGAGAACGCATAAACAAGGCAACGAAAGAAGGACTGAATCTTATGGGTCACTGGAGAGTTGCAACAGTGTTTACACAAGCCAACAGTAACTGCAATGCAGCCCAAATTTCTCCAAAGTAAGAGTGCAAACTTAAGTAGTGGATTAGGCAGATGCCACCCATCCTCTAATTACTATGGATTTACCCTCAGTTAATGTTTTGAATAGGAAGTGTGTGGCAGGCTGCTGCTGATGTGGGAAGATTATCCTTAAGTCAGTCACAATAAACACAGTAAACCAGTCTCAATGCAATGCTCTGTCAGATTATTGAGTTGTCTAAAACCATCGAAAATCTTTTCGTGGGTTCAATGGAGTGTCATGACTATATGTTTTACATTACGGATGGAGACGTATGAATTCATGTGAATTCATGTTTCATGTTCAATGAGATGCAGGTGATGCAAGATGTTGAGAAAGAACCACTAACTGAAGTAAGTTTCAAGTAAGTCCAGACCTGTAGTGGAGGAAAGAATCTATCAACAAGACAGCAGAAGTCATTGTGCGAATCAAACAAAGGCGGTATTTGAAGGATGGAGGGTTTCCAGTGGAAGTAAAACAAGTATACTGAAACACAGCGACAAGTTAGCAAACTTTTTAACATACTGTATCTTGGCCCACTCTCCCTCTGAGTGTCCAGGCTGAATCTATTGCCCTGGAAGCGGTCCATGAGACCCTGCACGCTAGCTTGTTCAAAGCTGGTCCAGATTTACAGTTGGCACTGAACGCAGAGCAGCTATTCCAGAATCAGGCTCAGGAGGAGGTCTCTGATCCATCTGTGATCCGGCTAGCCATCTGACTATGGATACAACTCATGGGGAAACTCTACCTCTTCTGATCCAGTGTCCAGACCAGCAAGAGTCCATTGCACCATGTCTGTGCACTGATATAGGAAGTCTAGAGTTTCAGTCCTAACATATGCAGCAAGAATCACAATTTTGAACATCGATTCAACATGCAACACATCCCATCCAAATACTGTAAAAGCAAGTCTTCTTTTGTCTTGTGTTGCAATGAAAGCTTCATCTGATGTGCTTCTCGCTCTAGACGCCCGCTCTCTATCTTTCACTCCAGTTATTCTGAATAATGACGGAAAATCTGGGGTGATTACTAAACTCTGTTGAACAGGACTACTAGGACAGGTTCATTATCAAGCACTCCCAGTATAAGGTTACTACACAAAAATCCATCTGTGCCCTGGCTAGAAGTGTAGCACTTCCTCCCGCCACGAAGAAACGAGTGAATGAAAGACTGATGAACGGGAGCACGGATACCACATCTAAATGAATCATTCTGGACTGGCATGACCCTCTTAAGACATGCCACAAGAATTTCAATACCTACAGAAATCGTTTAAAAAATGTTTAAACCAAAAGCAAGTCAAGTTTGAATGGAACTCCTCTGTTATGTCTCGTCTAGTGCTTCTCAGTCCACACGGCTGAGCTGATTACAAGCTTTGGAACCATGTCAACGTTTACATTCACATTTCTCAAAATGCATTTTCCTTAGGTTCTTGAAGCTGATACTTATCCATTTTCCATAGCAGGTTAAACCGAGAGATCCAGCCAAGCATAATTGACCAGCTGCTTCCCTCGAATCGCAACCCCAAGCCTCTCTGATCTATTGAGTTCAATTGCAAAAATCTTAATCTTTTAATCTCTCTCTACCCTCCTCTTTTTCTTGAAATTACAGAGCATACTTAGAGAGATTAATGCCAACTCATCTTGCAAATCAGGCCTCTGCTGCCATCGCCCACCCTGGGGAAAACGTAATGAAGAGAGGGCATGTGGGCTGAAGGGGAATGCTACATGCACGTAAAGCCCAGGTTGAATGCTGTGCAGATCAAAGACCAGTAAATAAGATCAAAATGAAAGTATATTAAATGAAGCATGCTAACTTTTGTACAACTTGCACAACAACACCAGCAATAGTATCAATTTTGAACAGCTTGAGGTGTTGGTAACACACCTTCCTTTACCTCAATGTAAGCAAAGCTGTTTTCCTGAGACTTAAAAGGATACGTCACCCAAAAATTCTGTCATTAATTTCTCACCCTCATGTCATTCTAAACTCATAAGACCTTCGTTCATCTTCAGAACACAAATTAAGAATTTTTTGATGAAATCCGAGACCTTTTTGACCGAATTACCAAATTCATGGCCCAGAAAGGTAATAAGGTAATAAGATCGTTAAAATACTACAAGAATACTTTTTGTGCAGGGTCAGAAAGCTTTCAGATTTCATCAAAAATATGAAGATGAACGAAGGTCTTACGGGTTTGGAACGACATGAGGGTGAATAATGAGAGAGTTTTCATTTTTGGGGGAAACTATCCCTTTAAAAAAGTAATTTTCTTAATTTTTTTTTTTTTTGGCCGGAAAATAACAGAACTATTTCTAACTGTAATACATAAATAATGCTGCATCAAGGACATGTTGGACATGTTACTTTAGAAAAGTATTTAATTATAGTTACTAGTTACTACACAAATAGTAATAGAGTTAGTAACTAAGTTACATCATTATAAAAGTAACTGATGACCAGGGAAAGTAACTATTGTGTAACTTGGACGTCCCCAACATTAAATATGTTAAATGAATGATATGGATACTGAATAGAATACATTATCATTATGAAACATAGTACACTAATCTAATTATTGTAAATATTATCAACCCTCTATGGACATATAATATATATTTATGTATATATTATATATATATATATATAAAGCTTAAAGGCACAGTTTTTTAAATATCTGAAACTACACTTAGCATCAGTCAGTCAATCATTACAATATGATATTATGATAATTTAGCATTAAACTTTAGTAATTAGAATAACCATGTATGAATGCATATTTGTCATGTTTACTAAACCTAGGACTGGTGGTGGTACTTAAGATATTGTTTGTCATTTAGTATTTCTATAAAAAGGGGGAAAAATAAAAATAATACTGATAACAAAACTACTACAAAATGCACCAAGGATTAAAGAGCTGGGTTCATGAATATTAATCACGTTGTCTGTGTTTGTTCGAACTGATTTGCTGAAATCAAAACAGGGATGATAATAGGTGAGCGCCAGTCAATGAGATTGCCATCCGCGCATTAGCTCCGCCTACTACCGGACAAACCGGCAGTTTTTAAAAGCTGAAGAATTCCAAAGGAACTCTGTTATTTTGACAGGAAAATACAACAAAGAATATCATTTACATGTAGCGCGTCAATTCTGTATGGTATAAGACTCTCTCGCTCTGTATCTTTCTTTGCGTGACAAAGTGACGGCTAGTCGTCTGCATTCACACTAGAGGTTAAGGTTCGTCAAATACAGGTACACTGCGCATCTATTCAGATAAACTGAAAAATAAAATTATAATAATATAATAAATTATAGTAACACCAGTGTTGTAACGGGGGAAACTGTGATTCGTTTGATTACTCGTTACTGAAAAATAACACTGTTATTCTCATCACTGATCATGAGTGAGCAAATTCTCTTTTTAAGAGCAAGCTTAATATTGTATATCAGCCCACATAACTGATCTACTACAGTTGAACACAATGGCAATAAAAGGTTTAAAGGATTTTTCTGAAATCAAATTCTCTCTTTTATCCCCGCTTCAGATTTGTGCAGATATATGAAGCGCCCTTACTATGACTTAATCTCAATGGTCATCTGAACCCATACCCATCACCCTTCATGTAAGAAGCCCAGTGCTACCTATTAGCAAGAGCACACAGTGCAGCGAGTTCAAAGCTTAGTGCCATTCACATTGTCGCACTGTTTGATCTCGATTCTCTACATACTGAAGATGAAAGTCACAATGACCACGTCGACTCTAGCCTGCAATTAATCCCAAACAGAGGCGTTAGTCTGTCCGTTCGACTCATTTGTGTCCCTTCTCTTCTGTCTCTCTCTCTATCTTTCCCTCATTTGTTTCTCATCTCTCTCGCTCACCCACTGTCCCTCAGCCTTGTTTTCATCTGACCGAATGGCCACGGCGCTCTTGCCAAGACCCTGTCATGGCTAATTCGCTAACAGGTGTCAGGCCGGACGGGGACGGGGGTGACTCACTTCAAAGAGCAGGGTCTCATTAGTGGGGCCTGCGGCGTACAAGGTCTCAGGCCGGTTGAAAGAGCGCTGATAGTTGAACGTAGTGCCTGCGAACTGGAACCTGCCAGGCCAGTCCACCGTCCAATCCCCCGTCAGGTAGTAGGTGCCACGCTTCAGGCTGCGGACGGCCAGGTAGCTGGTGGAGATCTCCATCTCCTGCACCCTGATGCTCCTCGCTCCAGCGGGAACCATCACGACGGGGTAGTACTCTGAAAAGAAGGAAAAAAAGAGAAATGGGTATGCCGTGTCTGCTCACTTCTGCCGTTTCTGCATTTTTAAAGGCCAGAGGGAACAGGCATCTTTGAGCTGATGCATTATCACCTCCTCCAGTCGGAGGAGAGCGATGAGGTGCCAGACTGCAGAGCTCTTGCTGTGTAAGTGCTCTAAAAAATGCATTGCACTTTTCTGTGAAGTCTGCAGAGAGAGGTCTAAAGTGACAGACTTACCTATACTACAAGGTTTTTTTTTTCTCTTTTTTCAGCCTCTGTGATCTTTTATTATATTTTATTGAAGGCCACTAGTTCTCAAACTATTCTGATCAAATCAGAAGAATCAAATACTACCTATTTACCTCTTACTGTTCAGTCACTAAAAAACTGATGATTTGTGAAAGATTCAAAAGTTTGAGGTCAGTAAGATTTTATTTAAGAAACAGTTCTTAACTGAGAAAGAAGGTATTACATTCATCAAATGTGACCTTAAAGGTATTTTTTAAAGGATTAGTTCACTTACAGAGTAAGAATTTCCTGATAATTTACTCACCCTATGTCATCCAAGATGTTCATGTCTTACTTTCTTCAGTCGAAAAGAAATAGAGAAAGAGAAAAACATTCCAGGATTTTTCTCCATATAGTGGACTTTAATGGGGATCGGTGGGGTTGAAGGTCCAAACTGCAGTTTCAATGCAGCTTCAAAGGGCTCTACACAATCCAAGCTGAGCAATAAGAGATTTATCTAGTGAAACGATTGGTCATTTTCTAAAAAAATAACATGTATACCCTACATTTTTTAAACAAAGTACTCCAACCGTGCGTGACTTTTCCAGCATGATTACATAATGCTTGAAGTCACAGAGCTAGTGCAAGATGAGCATTTGTGGTTAAAAAGTATATAAATTAGATTTTATTTTTGAAAATGACCGATTGTTTTGCTAGACAAGACCCTTATTGCTGGCTGGAATTGTGTAGAGCCCTTTGAAGCTGCACTGAAACTGCAATTTGGATCTTCAACCTATTGGGCACCACTGAAGTCCACTATACGGAAAAAAAATCCTGGAATGTTTTTTTAAATTTCTTAATCTTAAACCTCTATTTCATTTTGACTGAAGAAAGAAAGACATGAATATCCTGGATGACACAGGGGTGAGTTAATTATAAAGAAAATTTTAATTGTAGCAACGAACGAATCCTTTAACTTTCTATTGATCAAAGAATTCTGAAAAAATGTAACACTGATAAAAATAAGAACCACCTCAGGTGAGAACCACTGCTTTAGGCATTTTTTTTATTATTTTATAGTGAATTTACTCGTTGCTTCTTTCTCTTGAAGCCTGTTATTTTCTTCAAAATATTGTTTTGTCAAAGAAGATCCAAAGGTATGAAAGATACATGCTCTACAAGAACCTTACCGTTGGCTCTGTGCTGGAGGGTGTACTGGCCACTGTAGAACTTGCAGGTGGAGTTGTCTCCTTTACACACTCCACAGGCATCCAAAGCGGCCTTTGATCCCAACACCTGGTCACAGCCCACCGGCTACACAGATAAAGTTATTAAAAAGATATTTTCAAACTGAAACACACAGTTTAGCCCACTGGGCCTGATGAATATAACAAATGCATATGTCAATCATTTCTCATGCCAAAAACCAATGCAAAATCAGCAGTTAATGTGATGCCAGAAAAATGACCATCTCAAAATCATCACCTCCTCACATACCTCACATATCCCATCAATGCACACCCCTCCTTTGTAGTCAGAGCAAGACGTCCCATCTTTGACTTTACTGGACATAGCGAAGAAAAAATCAAAGTCCTCAGCAATGCAGTACAGCTTACAGATGTCCTCTTCTAGATAGGAGATGAATAGGGTCATTAGATCTTATAGCTTCAGAGCGACTTTATGTTAGATCTTCTCAAGCTGTGTACTGGTACCCTCAGCGTGCCGCTATGAAGTTTCATGCATGAGGACATATGGAGCAATAATCCTGTGAACATTTTTTCAGACAAAATGCAGGTGGACTTTTATGTAAAATGGAAAACAATTCTTTGAAGCACATGAACAAACCCACAAACCCACACTATCATGGATTCCCACACATCACCATTCAGTTTGAGCTTGAGAATGGAACTGCTCTATTCAACACAAATTGCTGTAAAAATAAAATAAAATAAAATAAAATAAAATAATGCAGCGTTTATTCCTAGCAGACACAATGCAGATGTGTGCTACTGTCTAGTGCTAATTACTGGGCATGTTTAAGCTGTGTGTGGTTGGCTGTGAAGCAACTGGAAGGCTCACCATGCTGTAGAGAACATACCCACAGAACACATGTTACACTAAAACTTAAAACTCTGTTACAAATGGGCCCATAAAGCTGGAATGTAAGAGGGGAGACTATCCAACTCTCCTACTGAGAGAAAAATATGGGCCTATCAGAGATGCATCTGCATCCACACAGACATCCAGGCTCATTCAGTACAGAAACTCAGTATGAACTGTTAGATTTAGATTCATTATTTTTTTAGGTCATAATTACTGTGCTTGTACAAACGTCAGTAAACCTAACAATAAAAGCTCAAATCTGAATAATGCCCCTGAAAGTAAAGAGAAGGCCAAGTAGAACTTAACAACAGGACACGTCAGTGGTTTAATCCAATTTGATCTACATCCAAAATCCCAGTCAAACACAGATAAGCGCTTCCTAACACCTGTACTAACCACTGAAACACATGACCTACTGATAAGAGCACTGAGCTCCATTCACCCCACTGAAACCTCTGGATACACTGCAGAGGTTTTTCAGTTTAGCATGAGCTCAGCATCTCCTCTCAGGGCCTTCTCATTAGTTTAAAAAAATCTGACAGGTCAGTACCCATTTGTTTCTATCCTTTCACGCTTTAACTCATAAGAAAACCCAAATACACAAACAGGGTCCTATTCAGGTCCAAACCTGCCTATGGGGTTGATCAGTGCACTGCTCTCACAGAACGAGTGGATACATGTTTTCAGTCCAAATCCATGCACAGCTTAGTCAACACACATTAGGTGGGATGAATCGCTTGGGTGGAATATATCTGTCCTATGTAACAATCTCAATACATATTGTCAAAAACAACTGAGAATGATTACTATTTAAAAACACACCTGTTTTTGCTGACTCAGATATCTGAGGGCATTAACAACTAAGAAGGCAAGGTCTGAGATGAATGTTTTTTGCAGTATGCCAGACAAGGGTACATACACCGGTCAAAAGTTTGGAGGTCAGATTTATTTATTTATTTACTATAATGATTTCTGAAGGATCATGTGACACTGAAGACTAGATTAATGGCTGCTAATTAAAATTTAAAATACTACTGTTCACTGTATTTTTATTAAATAAGTGCAGCCTTGTTGTGAAACATAGAGAGATTTTAAAAAAACATAACTAATATTAACTTATTACTTATATATTAACTTAATATTCAATATTAAAAAATATTAATAAAAAACAAACCTTTAAATGGTATTTTATTTATTTTGAAATCATACACTACACAAGTTTTTTAACATTAAGATTTTTTACGTTTTTTAAATAAATCTCTTCTGCTCACCAAGCCTGCATTTCATTGATCCAAAATACAGCAAAAGCAGTAATATTGTGAAATATTTTTACTGTTTAAAATAACTGCTTTCTATTTGAATACATTTTCAATTGTAATTTATTCCTGTGATCAAAACTAAATTTTCAGCATCATTACTCAAGTCTTCAGTGTCACATGATCCTTCAGAAATCATTCTAATATGATGATTTGCTGTTCCAGAAACATGTATTATTATTATTATTATTATCATTATTTGAAACAGCTGAGTACATTTTTTCAGGATACCTTGATGAATAGAAAGATCCAAAGATCAGCATTTATCTGAAATAAAAAGCTTTCGTAACATTATATACTATCCCATTCAAAAGAGTCAGTATATATATATATATTAATATATATATTAATATTTTTATTTAGCAAGGATGCTTTACACTGATCAAAAGCGATGATAAAGGCATTTATGATGTTACAAAAAATTTCCATTTCAGATAAATGCTGTTTGTCTGAACGTTCTATTCATCAAAGAAACCTGAAAAAAATCTGTTTTCAACATAACAATAAATGTTTTTTGAGCAGCAAATCAGAATATTAGAATGATTTCTAAAGGATCATGTGACTGGAGTAATGATGCTAAAAATTCAGCTTTGAAATCAGAGGAATACATGACATTTTAAAATATATTCAAATAGAAAACTGTTATTTTAAACAGTAAAAATATTTAAATTTTTTTTTTTTTTTTTTGCTGTACTTAGAATCAAATAAATGCATGCTTGGTGAGCAGAAGACACTTTAAAAAACATTAAAAACCTTACTGTTTAAAAACTTTTGACTGGTAGTGTACATTTATTACACATTCCATTAAAAAAAACAAAAAAAACAAGTGTGAGTCTCGCTCGTCCAGTAAATGAAGACGCATGGGGATTTTGAACCCACAGCAGAGGTTTACGGTGCTCTCTTCCAGCTGTTAATGAGACATTTGCTTTTGTTCGTAATGAATGCACTAAGGCCCAAATATCTCCCATACCTTCCACTTTGGTGTATGGCTTCCATTTGTAGTACCATCCCCTGAAGGGTTTGCTGTTGTACTCGGCGCACTGCTGGGCTCTGAAGTCCACTCCGTTGGGCTGGCATGGCTTGGTGTTACACAGCTGGTGCAGTCGACCGGGGCCTTGGCAGAACTTGCCGTTGTGCTGTGGGCTTGGGTGAAACAACCAGCAATTAGCGCAAGCGAACATGGAAGCGAGGAGAGAGAGAGCGAGAAGAAGAGAAGAAACAGATGTGCCTCAGCAAGCATTCAACATGCGAGAGGAATGACAGCCATTCGGTATTTTTTGGAAGACGGGCTGGTGAGACGCATTACATATGATGTGCATTAGCATCTGCACTAAGGGAATGTCTTTGTGCATTATCTGTGATGTGTCTGACTGAATCACATCCCAACTGACAGCTGTAAAAGATATAAAGTGTTTGGGATACAATTCCATTCATGACTTGGACTCGTCTGTGTTTTCAACAGCTATGATTTTTGAATAATAAACTTCAACGAGAACAAGACAACACGCAGCTGTGCTGATGTACTTTACACATTGTGTTATCTGAGTCGACGTGATTGCAGCCAAATAGGAAACCTGGTTGAAAATGGTTTGTTTTTGATGGTCCCTACCTTGTTTTCTTAGGCTGATCTAGCTAAAAACAACCACCAAACTAACACAAACCTGCTTGGACCAACACGGAAATTCATTCATTCATCCTTACTTCTAAACCTGTAACTTATGCAAGCAAGGCTGGATATCATAAAAGGTCAGCCCTCAGGCTCTGGACAATGCGTTCGATCCGTCACCCTGTCTTGCTGAGGCAGCTTGAGGCTGGAGAAGAGCTGTAGCCTCTCCCAATGCCACAGGAATGCCTCCAAGTGCCACATGAAGCACAGTCACCATCTTTCCTGAGGGAAAAGCGGTCCTGCAGCTCCTGTAACTGAGGCTGTGAGAGCGGAGGCATGCTTGCGGCATGGCTGCATGTTTTAAAGTGGAAGACTCTTGGGTACCCTCTTGTAGCCTAACCTCAAAGCAAAGGACTGTGCCATGTGCCCGTCAATGTGTGTCTGTGTGTGTGTGTCTGTGCACGTTCTTTTAGTCTCTGGCCTTTAGCTTTTTATTGCATGTTCACACTTGAGGTTAGAAAACCGCTCGCAGAGAGGACAGATGAGCCTTCCACGCGCTTTTAAAAATCACTCATCATCTTTATGCATGTACAGTGATCAAACAGAGAAAGCATGGGGAAAAAACACACAGTGAGATAAATGAATTACTTCTCTTTTGAAAACTGACAACATAGCTCTATTGTCTAGAACAGATGTTTTCAAACTGTGGGTCTTGACCCGCTCGTGGGCTGCAGAGTGGGAATAAGTGGGTCACTAGAACGGTGGTGTTTTCAGATGCACGTAAACATATGTAAACAATGACTCCATAGAGTTGATTACTGTTTGAAAAGAACCTTCATTGATTTAACTCACCAAATCCATTAGAGTGGCTACTGAATCAACATATGATTCACTTACTGAACTGAAAATCCAGAATTTTTCTGGTTTCATCATCTGAAAGTCAATGGGTTTTTGGTTAAAGGACTAGTTCACTTCCAGAATAAAAAAATTCTTGATAATTTACTCAGTCTCATGTCATCCAAGATGTTCATGTTTTTCCTTGTTCAGTCAAAAAGAAACTGAGGGCAGCTTCAAAGGGCTCTACATGATCCCAGCCGAGGAATAAAGGTCTTTCCTAGTGAAATGATCAGTCATTTTCTAAAAAAAATAAAAATGTATATATTTTTTTAACCACAAACGCTCATAGTCACATTGGAAAGCTCACGTGTGATATAGGCTGCACCAACCAAGTATTAACAAAGCGAACGTGCAAAGAAAGTCAAACGCTCTTTACAAAAAAAGGTAAAACAATGTTGGGCGATTTTGAAGTTGGAGGAGAAAATGAGAAAAAGTTTTTCACCCTACCCTACCTTTTTGAACCAAAGTACACAGGTAAAAAACTAACTGCATGTGATCTTTACAATGTGATTACGTAATGCGTCAAGTCACGTACGCGCATTGCAGAGCTAATGCATTTGTGGTTAAAAAGTATATACTTTTTTATTTATGTTTTTTTTTTAGAAAATGACATTGTTTTGCTAGATAAGACCCTTATTCCTCAGCTGGGATCGTGTAGAGCCCTTTGAAGCTGCATTGAAATTGCAATTTGGACCTTAAACTCACTGATCCCCATTGAAGTCCACTATATGGAGAAATATCCTGGAATGCTTTCCTCAAAAACCTTAATTTCGTTCGACTGAAGAAAGAAAGACATAAACGTCTTGGATAACAAGGGGGTGAGTAAATTATCAGGACATTTTTATCCTGGAAGTGAACTAATCCTTTAAATGCCTAAAATAAGGTCAGTGGTTAACAAGGTCAGCATATTTTATGTTTTATTTTACAACATAAAATACATCAGTAACATCCTACTCTTTATTTTTTAAGCTTTTATGTGTTTTGAAAAAAGGCTGGAGCTAACAAGTGGCTAAATAGAGTTAAAGAGGTTGTTACGCAGGCAAAACTGGTAAACTCATCTACTCACTAGTGCACTTTTACAGCCTAGCTGTGTTTATACTCAGCTCCTTGCAAACTATGCTAAAACTAAAACATTCCAGCTTGTAAATTGTAAGTAAAGATCAAAAGATTTGTTGGAAACTTGCTGGTGACTTTGAAGTTGTGTGACAGCAGAGTAGTTTGTTTATAGCCTATTTAAGTTCATAAAAGCTGGGTTCATTTGTGAAGATTATCTTCACCAAAACATAGAAGAATCATAAACTTTTGTTGGTCACAAAGTTTATTTTGTGCAATAATCCAACAACCAATGGGAAATCCTATTAGTTTTTGTTGAGAGAAGCATTGTTAAAGGGTTAATTCACCCAAAAATGAAAATTAACCACCATTATTTACTCAACCTCAAGGTATTCTAGGTGTATATGACTTTCTTCTTTCAGACGAATGCAGTCGGAGTTGCCGATCAAAAATTGTTCTGGCTCCTCCAAGCTTTATAATGGCAAAGGGCACGTGTTTCTTATCATCAGTCCAAAACAAGTCTAATAAAGTGCTTCCATCCATAATAAAAAGTGCCTCACACAGCTCCAGGCTGTGAATAAAGGCCTCCTGTAGCAAATCGATGCATTTTTGTAAGAAAAATATCCATATTTAAAATGTAATAATCACTTTAATATAGCTCGGGCTAACAGTCGTACACAGAAACCGCTCTGGGCGGATGACGTAGGACTGTGAGTCTCATGAAAACCAAAGTTTGTTTACAGGAGCAAGGGAAGCAAAGTTTCTTTACTTTAGCAAAGGAAAACCAGTCTCACCTTGGTTTATATCGAAATCCTCTGACAGTTTTCTTTACAAATCCTCATTTTGTACTTGTAATTTATGATCGCTGTTGTGATTCGACACTTCTTCACCTGGAACGGCTTCCACGTACAACTGTTAGCGCAAGCTAGAGAAAAGTGATTATCACAATTTAAATATGGATATTTTTATTACAAAAACCCATTGATACGTTACAGGAGGCCTTTATTCACCCCCCGGAGCTGTGTGAGGCATGTTTTATCATGGATGGATGCACTTCATCGGACTTGTTTTGAACTGTTGAAGAGAAACACCCACCCATTGCCATTATAAAGCTTTGAAGAGCCAGAACGATTTTTAATATAACTCCGATTGCATTCGTCTGAAAGAAGGAAGTCATATACACCAGGGATGCATTGAGGGTGAGTAAATAATGGGCTAATTTTCACTTTTGGCTTAACTAACCCTTTAGGTTAACTTCCAGGTTGCCCTACAAAAATATATATGCAATTACTATATATTCAATTCCTTTAATAAAACATTTTTTTCTGTCTTACTAAAAGGTTTTTGGTGGGTGTCAAAAAAGATTATACTTCTCTAGGTGGATGCTGGCATAAAAAAGTCTGGGAACCCTTGATCTATGGGTGTGTATAAATATTGCTTTAGGAAATTATGCCTCACTTTTCAGAAGAAAGTCAGTAAGATCAATGATAGTCTAACAATGCTGTCAGACGACTGTATGTGCATGTCTGCTTTTGTTTTTGGAGCAGGTTTTCAGGCTGATCCTATTAAAGCTTTAGTGACAGTGGGCCCATATGGTAGAGCACTTACAAAAACACACAAAGCACAGGGAGCGATTGAAAGAAGAGAGGCGGGAAAGAAAGCCAAGTGCATGTTTTCTGATTATACGTTGAAATAACTGTGCCCAAATCAATTTTGTGCTACATGCTAAACTTCACACAAGAGTTGCTGGCAAAAGGGAACATTGTTCTCTTTTTCTCTTTGTCGACAAGACTTTGTAGCATTGTTTTCCAACTGGGGAATGTTAAATCTCAGAACAGCTGTACTAAATGCAAACTTCAGAGGAAATAGGGTCACCCTGTCTGTCTGCTTGCCTGAATCTCCACAAAACTCCCCACCTAGACCACATCCTCCTCTGCCTCAGTCTCTCAATACATCTCCAATCTCTAAGACCCCCATCTTTAATCAAACCCTCATTATGCCCACATTGTTAGCCATTAGATATCCACTTTAAAGTCAAGTCATTAAAACAGAGCCCTCTACACATAAATAAACAAAACCAAACAATGATGCAATAAAATAAATCGTTTGTTTGTTAGGGGCTTTCCGAAGACCTGAGGGTGATTGTACATGCATCCTACTCTTTCAACTTTGGCCTCTGGTAATGGTGTATTAATGCTACCCATACTCTGTTAGTTAACACTGTATCCTGTACGGTAAACAAACTTCAAATAAGCAATACCAAAAACAACCACCTACACTACACTTTTGCCAAGAGATGCATTTCTCAAACACTCATATCAAAGACACACAAACCTGTATCTGGCAGCTGAGTATGGATAAAGTCAAGGGAAAATATTTATCAGATAATATTTATTGATAAATGTTGTTTGAATGGGATGACATCTTATGCAGCTGGCTTCAACAGCTGTCTCCTGAGGACCTGAAGATACTGAAGTGATGAGTATGGGGATTCCCCTTGAACCTCACCGCCACAAACAGAAGACATACCAGCACCTATGCCGCTGCAGGTGCTGTCTGAGAGCCGTAAGGGAAGACTGTCCATCAAAATGCCTCTTTTGAAACATTTCCGAATGAAATGATACAGATAAAATGTTCTGATCAACATGAACTCTTTTGAATGCTTTTCATGCGGAATGCAGACAGATGTTCATGATTTGCACCTCATAAACATGTGTAAACAGCCGTGCAATGAGAAGAGAAGTCTGTTACAATGATCTGACCGCAGTGAAAATATTGTCTTATTTTTACTGAACCCAAAAATCCCAAAAAATCTCAGATTATAGTGCAAATTCTGCCTTAAAGCACCCTAAGTCTTAAGATGCTATTAAACTAATATAGACCAACAAAATCAGGACAAAAAAGAAAACATTAAAGCACTCACACTGAAAACACTTCATAGTCTGCCCACAAATAACAGGAATTAAATCAAAACTAGTAGAATAAAAATATTCCCACCCCTTCTTTTTCGAATTCAATACATGTATTTAGATCAAAACATTTTCTATACAACATATTCTGCATTCCAAAACAGCTTTCTTACAATAGAGCGGGAAACGCCTGCTCTTTCCTAGCAAAGTGCTTCCAAAAAGCAATCATTTTGCAGCGTCTTTCCAAATGTTGTGCATCTATGTAAAGGATTTTCAAATCAATCTGATCTTTAAATCTACCTAAACATTTTGCATGAGTTCACAATGGATAATACAGATCATATGTGAGCAATTTAATAAACACACAATGATTTTTGGGCTGGGTATTTCCAGGGCATCTTTGAAGTTCTCCACCTCAACTCACATGACTTTGAATAGTTTCTTTCTTGCTTTCTTTCTTTCTTTCTTTACTGGAACTGTTCATGTCAGACGTGTTGGTCTGGCTGTCTAAGGCATTATAAGTATTTCCTATTCCAACAGAAATATGTTAAGATGCTCTAGACAGCCAAATGTTGATGAAGCACAATTCCATGTTCTGTGTTTTTGACCAAACCACACATTGAGCCACCTGTGGTCTATAGAAACCCAATCTCAAATAAACCTGCCACCACATAAAGAGAGGAAGCACCTGAACCTAAACGCACAAACACTCCATCTACTATTTGACAGACACTCAACTCTTCAACAATCCTGCTTTATATTATATACCTTAAATAT
>JAHKKF010538414.1:0-14784 GCA_019740295.1 Labeo calbasu
ATGTTAATTTTAAAATTTGCTGTTATTAGTGTTTTTTGAGATGTTACCTTAAAAAAGTAACTTAAAGATGACAAAGATAATTTAAATCTATAAACATCTGTAATAATATTAATGTTGTACAATGTTATTCAAAAGTTTGGGGTTGTTAAGTTTATTTTATTTTTATTTTTTTTACATTTTTGAAAGAAATGCTCACCAAGGCTGAATTTATTTGATCAAAAATACAGTAAAAAATGTAATACTGTGAAATATTATTAAATATTAAATATTATTTTAATATAATTTTATTTTAATATATATTAAAATGTTTTTTTTTCCCTGTGATGGCCAAACTGAATTTTTTTTATTCAAAAATTTACATACACCTTGCAGAACCTGAAAAAAGTTAATTATTAAAAATAAGAGGGATCATACAAAATGCATGCTACTTTTTATTTAGTACTGACCTGAATAAGATATTTCACATAAAAGATGTTTATATATAGTCCACAAATTTTTAAAAATGACCCTGTTCAAAAGTTTACATACTCTTGATTCTTAATACTTAGTTGTTACTTGAATGATCTACAGCTGTGTTTTTTGTGTATTGATAGTTGTTCATGAGTCCCTTGTTTGTCCTGAACAGTTAAACTGCCTGCACTTCTTCAGAAAAAGAACCTTCAGGTCCCACAAATTATTTGGTTTTTCAGCATTTTTGTGTATTTAAACCCTTTCCAACATTGACTGTATGATTTTTAGATCCATCCTTTCACACTGAGGACAACTGAGGGACTCATATGCAACTATTACAAAAGGTTAAAATGTTCACTGATGCTTCAGAAGGAAAATCGATGCATTAAAAACTTTTAAAATTTTGAAGATCAAGGTAAATTTAACTAATTTTGTGTTATGGGGATTTTTAGGCAAATATATATATATAAATAAAATATATATGTGATATTTAGGCAAAATAAATTAAATTACACATCTTCATTCTGTTCAAAAGATTACAACCCTTGGCTCTTAATGCATCGTTTTCCTTCTGGAGCATCAGTGAATGTTTGAACTTTCTGTAATAGTTGCATATGAGTCCCTCAGTTGTCCTCAGTGTGAAAAGATGGATCTCAAAGTTATACATTCATTGTTGGAAAAGGTTTAAATACAATCAAAGAATCTGTGGGACCTGAAGGATTTTTCTAAAGAACAGCAGGCAGTTTAACTGTTCAGGACAAACATGGGACTCATCAACAACTATGACTAAAAAAAAATTCTATACTATTTTGCCTAAATTAAAAAATAAAACAGTGAAAATGAAAATCAATCATTTTAAATGCTACAAAATTATAATGTACAGTACGAAAATGATGTTAATTTTAAAATTTGCTAAAGTTATTAGTGTTTTTTGAGATGTTACCTTAAAAAAGTCTTCTTTTCACACTGAGGACAACTGAGGGACTCATATGCAACTATTACAAAAGGTTAAAACGCTCACTGATGCTTCAGAAGGAAAATCGATGCATTAAGAGCCAGGGGGTGAAAACTTTTTAAATTCTGAAGATCAAAGTAAATTTAACTAATTTTGTGTTATGGGGATTTTTAGGCAAATATATAGGGAAAAAATATACATGTGATATTTAGGAAAATAAATACAATTACACATCTTCATTCTGTTCAAAAGTTTACAACCCTTGGCTCTTAATGCATCGTTTTCCTTCCTCAGTGAGCCTCAGTGAGCATTTGAACCTTCTGTAATAGTTGCATATGAGTCCTTCAGTTGTCCTCAGTGTGACAAGATGGATCTCAAAATTATACATTCATTGTTGGAAAAGGTTTAAATACAACCAAAGAATCAGATTTTTCTAAAGAACAGCAGGCAGTTTAACTGTTCAGGACAAACATAGGACTCATTAACAACTATGACTGAAAAAAAACCAAAAAAACAGCTGGGGATCATTCAGGTAACAACACACTATTAAGAATCAAGTGTATGCAAACTTTTGAACAGGGTCATTTTTATAAATTGAACTATTATTTTCTCTTGTGGACTATATGTAAATATCTTTCATGTGAAATATCTTATTCGGGTCAGTACTAAATAAAAAATAACATGCATTTTGTATGATCCCTCTTATGTTAGTCCAATAATTAACATTTTGCAGATTCTGCAATGTGTAAGTAAACTTTTGACCTTTTCAATAAATAGTGATATTTTCAGGATTATCCGATGAACAGAACGATCAAAAGAACAGCATTTATTTGAAATAGATGTTTTTACAAATGAATTTCTTAGAGACCCCAAACGTTTGAACAGCAGTGTGTATGTTCAATATTACCAAATAATGATCAATTTAAAAAATCCCTTGGCAAAAGAAATAAAACTTGTACAAGAAAACATCATAGGTCAGTATCACCGCAAGACTTTATGTCATGAATAATATTTGAAAAGCTCTGTATCCATCTTGTTAACTCACCACAAGCTGCTCATCCTCTTCAGGCCTGATCTTACTCGCATTGCTCTTGTACTCCGTTTCTTCCTCTCCCTCTTCAAATTCATCTCGGTTCTGGTTGTTTGCCTCATTCACAGCATTCAGGTTTTTTTCTCTCACACCCTGCTCAAAGGAGTCATTTTAAGGGAGAGTAAGTCATTAATAGAAATCTTAAACTTCAAATGATGTAATTTCCTGTGATAAAACTTTAAAGAAATTGTAATTTGCACTTCTAAGTCAAATAATTGAGCTTTTCAAGAAATAATACAGAGACAGCACAGCCACAGTGTTTACGCCACACTGCCTTGATGTTATTGAATAATTAATTTATGGCTCTGCATGCAATTTGTCATTCACGCAGTGTGTAAGTGGTCCGAATCAGTTTTTTTCCCCTCTCTACATGTGACACAGATCTCATTTCTGCACAGCGTAAAGAAACATTGATCGGTTTAAATTTCTTTTAGGCCTTCAAGACTCTAAATGCAGAGAAAATTTGCAAATGCAGGTCAAAAAAGACAATGAGACATTATATATAATAACATACACACTGCATTATCAGACACACCTTGTCATGCTTCTGAGTTTTGTTTACATCTTCTCGTCCAGTCATAACATGGTGTGATTGCACAGCATTCCCTGTATTTCAACAGGAAAAAGATTTTTCAAAAGATTATTGGAGTATGTTTTACAAGAACATACTATTTCTTTGTCATTTCTGAAATTTAACAGCGATTTTTGAGTAAAAATAGTTGTTATACCAATGTTTTTCTCAGGGTAGTAACATAAATGTGCCATTTAAATGTATCTTTTAATGTTTTTTTTTCCAAATCTCAGCTTGGTAGCACTTTGGACTTTTGTGCTAGCTTCATAAAATACAGCAGAATCAGAAAAAGCCAATACCTGCCACAAAAATATCCTTCCTTACCGGCAATAACTGTATCCAAAGCCTCAAAGTGTACTTTGGTTCTGTGAAGTGGCTCTGTCTGCGTCTGTTTCTCCGGGCTTTGGCTTAGCGTGTTGCGAGGGTTAATGCCCAGCTCTTCTGGGTTTGATAAGGAATGTTCCAGCACTGCCTTTTTCCCCTTATCCTCTCCTCCTCTCTCCTTTGATGTGCTTCTCTCCTCTTTCTTGCCGTTTCCCTCAGCAAAAATATCAATTTGCCGAGGCTGCTTCATTGCCACTTTGGTCGCATTGTTATTTTCAATCTCCAACACACCTTGAGGGGATAACCCTTTTCCATTTTCCTCATATCCTTCCACCTGTAAAGGAGAAACATCCGTATGACCAAAGTGTGGTGTGGCCTGATGATAAGACACTTGCATTAGCCACAGTCACACATTTACATTATTAGGGTTACGTGAGTCATCCCATCCCGAAGTTGACAAACTAGCCCAAATGGCCTTTGAATGCATACATCAAGTGCAATAGGAAGTGAGAATAATTTCAAAAAAGGATTAAGACTTAATCCATTTGTGACGTGAGAGTGTGAACAGCACACATTCATGTCTACAGCAGACTAATCCATAGGCTTTTTTACTAATAAAAGCAAAGTATAAATAAACAAGTTTCTTTTTAACGTCGTATGTTACATTTCCTTCTGTACCTGAATGGGCTTATTATGCAGCTCCTCATTTAGGTGCTCTACTGTCTCCGGTATATAGCTCCGGGTGCGTTTGGTAGCAAATTTATCAATTTTAGCTGCTCGGCCAACACTGGATGCTTTATTACGATTCTCCTTTAATCGCCTCAGCTCTTCCACCTGAAGCTTTATTCAAACATTGAATTAGGATGGAATTAAAAATTTCTCAAGTGATACTTTGTGATGCATGGATTGGGTAATGAAAGTCAAATAGTATGAGAGCTGACTCTATGAGACAAAGATGCTAACTCAGCACAGAGACTGTAAAACGTAAATTAAATAAACAGCCAAGGAGAAAATGTACTGAATTTATAATGTTATATACTTTAACCTTCATAAATAATTGGTATAAAATATACTCCCCAGTTTTATTTGAGAACAAAGGTTTACATAGCCTGACGCAACAGAAGACATGACTTCTACAATGTTAGGTGAGGAAGAATAAGTTGTTTATATGTTAGAATGTGTCAGAGTGGCATATTATATCAGTCAGACACAATGTCAGCGTTAAAATGTTAAGGGCAGGCAAACATGCGTCACTCACACAGGGTCAAATGTCAGGGTGACACATCTGTAGTATTTACACAGCTTGAACCTGTGGCCTGAGGTATAGAAAAATATCAACTATAATAAGAGACTTTAGACATGCTTATGGCAAGAGTTTCCAACAAACTTAACTTTATAATAAGATGTCATTTGTAAACATTAATGTATTAACTAACATGAACGTACAATGAACAATACATTTATTACACTGTTTATTAATCTTTGTTAATGTTTGGTAATAAAAATACAGTCATTCATTTGTCGTGTTAGTTCACAGTACATTAACTAATGTTAACAAACACAACTTGTGATTTTAATAATGCATTAGTAAAAATTAAAATTAACTAAGATTAATAAATGCTGTAAAAATAGTTTATTCTTAACTATTTTAAATATTTAAATAGTTTATTCATGTTATCTAAGTTAGTCCACTTCCAGAACAAAAATTTACAGATAATTTACTCATCCCCTTGTCATCCAAGATGTTCGTGTCTTTTTTTTCTTCAGTCGATAAGAAATTATGTTTCTTGAGGAAAAAAATTTAGGAGTTATCTCCATATAATGGACTTCAATGGTGCCCCCAAGTTTGAACTTCCAAAATGTAGTTTAAATGCAGCTTTAAACGGCTCTAAAGGATCCCAGCCAAGGAAGAAGGGTCTTATCTAGCGAAACAATGTCATTTTCAAAAACAAACTGACAATTTCTATACTTTTTAACCTCAAATGCTTGTCTTGTCTAAAGGTCATTGCACACTGAGTCCAAAATTTTTCGCAATTTAAAAAATAAATACAACCTCACGTTGTGTCAGTCAAGTTTACACACTGCGCTCGAAACTTTTGTCTGTCATAAAAAAGTTCGGATCAGGTTCGATTTTCTGCGTTTTCGCATCCGTAGCAAGCATTTTGATAGGACAGGATGACGAATATGAAAAAAATGACCTTAATTCTGGGTGAACTCTGTTTTTCTAGTTCAATACAGTCAATACAGTTAGGGTATGCTGAAAAACTCCCATCTCATTTTCTCCTTCAACTTCAAAATCGTCCTACATTGCTGCAGAAGTACCGGCCCAGTGTTTACAAAGTAAACATGCAAAGAAGATCAAACGCCCTTTACCAAAAAAAAAAGGTAAAACAGCGATGCAGGATGATTTTGACATTGAAGAAGAAAACGAGACGGGAGTTTTTCGACATACCCTAATTGTATTGACCCGGATTACACAGACTACGCATGTGCATTGCAAAGACGAGACAAGAAGAGCATTTGAGGTTAAAAAGTATATAAATTCTCAATTTCTTTTGAAAATGACCGATCATTTCGCTAGATAAGACCATTCTTCCTCGGCTGGGATCGTTTAGAGCCATTTGAAGCTGCATTTTGAAAGTTTAAACTTGGGGGCACCACTGAACTCCACTATATGAAGAATATTTCTGAAATTTTTTCTCAAGAAATATAATTTCTTTTCGACTGAAGACAGAAAGACATGAACATCTTGGATGACAAGGGGGTGAGTACATTATCTGTACATTTTGGTTCTGGAAGTGAACTTCTCCTTTAACTAATGAACCTTATTGTAAAGTGTTACCACTCCATCTCACATCTCTCCACGCATTACAGCTGTCTTTGTGGGGTGAGATGGCATAAAATGAGATGAGTGCGTGATTAGTAGGTTAAAAAGTTTAGGGAGACAAAGAACAAATATGAGTGCATTAGGATGCATTAAACTGATCCAAAGCAACAGTAAAGACTTTTACATTGTTAGAAAAATAAATAAATAAATAAATGATTTCTGAAGCATCATGTGACACTGAAGCCTGGAGTTATGACTGCTGAAAATTCAGCTTTGTTAGTTTTGGAATAAATTAAATTATGAAATATATTAAAACAGAAAACAATTTTACATAGTAATAATATTTAGCAAAATTACTCTTTTTTGTTCAAGGCTCAAAAAGGTAGTAAAGACATTGTTAAAGTAGTCCATAAAGCTACTCTTGTGAAAAGTGGCAGAGACTGAGATGGAAGAGAAGAAATTGTGGAATAAAGTCATTATTTTTGTTTTCTTTGTGCCCAGAAAGTATTGTAGCCCATAACATTACAGTTGAAGCATTGATGTCACATGGACTATTTTAACGATGTCCTTACTACGTTTCTGGGCCTTAAACGTGGTAGTTGCGTTGCTGTCTATGCAGGGTCAGAAAGTTTTTGGATTTCATCAAAAATATCTCAATTTGTGTTCCAAAAATGAATGAAGGTTTTATGGGTTTATGAGAGAATTTTAATTTTGGGGTGAACTATCCCTTTAAGAATCGATTGTTTTTTATTTGCCAATTCGTTTTTGTGTTTGTTAAAGGTGTTGGAGTGACAGAATGTGATTTACTTTAATCATGATACACACCTGGGCTGCAGCAAGTGCATTTTTATGGTCTTGTAATGTGAGTGAGAGATGATCTTTAGAAGCTTGCAGGTTCTTGTGCTGTTCCTGAAATGATGAGAAAGAAAAGAACTGTCATTTCAGTAAGTCTAAAATAGTAAAAGTCAAGGACTGCAAAACTGAACATATGTCTTTAACTGAAATACTACATGTAAATTCAAACTTCCTTTAAACCCTGATCACATAATGCAACACAGAATCCTTTGTAGTTTCTCTGACCTGCACATCAAGTAACTGTGTGTAGATGTCCTGATGAGCTTTCCGCAGCTGTCTGTTCTCCTCTCGAAGGTTGTACACATTCTCTACAAGGAGAAAAGCTGGTGATGAAAGACTCTAGCAAATGTGTAAGGTCAGGTGCATTTTATATAGCTGGAAATGGATTTGGTCTGAGCCTTAAATCTGATTACTCTGAATACATACAAGAGTAGCACACAGATTTACCTTTCAGTCTGGATATTTCGACCTCCTTCTCCCTCTGCAGGTTGTCTATTTCCAGCCTGTGCTCATCCAGAATATGTTCATGATCCTGTCCTTGATTCTGGTGCTTGTCTTGAAGTTCATAGTATTGCATCTTCAAGTCTTCATGCTGGGACTGATTTAGTTGTATGCAAATATATCAGAATTATTATGTTCAACATCATCTATGATTAAAATATCACAACTAGTTTTTGAACTTTTCAAAAACTTCCATTACGCCATCTCACCTTCAGGATTTGATGCTCGGTCTGCAGAGCATTCAGTCGATAGGTTGATTCTTGCTGTTAGGTCAAACAAAACTGTAAGTTATTATGCATCCACAACAGCTGACAGCAGCTCTGTCGTGTTTACACATCATTAGTAATCAAAACACCATACGTTTTAAATTACCTTTTCTTTGTTGAGGGCCTTCTGTGATTCCCGCTTAAACAGAAGCAAATCTATGATGTATTGACAATCAATAGAGGCTTTTAAAAACAAATGTGAAGCAGACTGCATTCAGCACAACCTGGACTCATTATCATTCATTATCTATCATCATTATCAAATCGCATCCAGATTAAGTGGGCTGTGTTTATCAGGAAATCAATTATTGTGCAAATGAACAGGACATTACCCTCTTCAGCCTTCTTATGCTCCAGTCTTTCTTTCTGAAGGGACTTCTCTAGCTTAGAATGATGCTCATATACCACTGAAAAGAGAAAGAAAATAATGTTTTTATTGTTTCACTTATTTATTTTATTTTTAAGTAAATAATATTTTTATTGTTTCACTTATTTATTTTATTTTTAAGTAAATGAGTAAAGAAATTGGAATAATTGGAAATCTGAATAATTTGATATATTAACATATGTATATCTAGCCCTTACAAATACACTACCAGTCAAAAGTTTTTGAACAGTAATGTTGTTTTTATAAATAATTCTCTTCTGCTCATCAAGCCTGCATTTATTTGATCCAAAATACAGCAAAAGCAGTAATATTGTGAAATATTTTTACTATTTAAAATAACTTCTTTCTATTTGAATGTATTTTAAAAAAAGAAATTAGGATGCTTTAATTGATCTAAAGTGATGTTACAAAAGAATGTTACAAAAGAATTCTATTTCAGATAAATGCTGTTCTTCTGAACTGTCTATTAATCAAAGAAACCTGAAAAAAAAATTTACTCAGCTGTTTTCAACATAGTAACAATATTTTTTTTGTTTTTTTGAGCAGCATTTAAAATTTTTGAATGATTTCTGAAGGATCATGTGACTGGAGTAATGATGCTAAAAAAACTGCTTTGAAATCACAAGAATAAAATACATTTTAAAATATATTCAAACAGAAAACAGTTGTTTTAAATAGTAAAAATATTTCTGCTTGGTGAGCAGAAAAGACTTATTGAAAAAACATTAAAAATCTTACTGTTCAAAAACTTTTGACTGGTACATATATGTATATCAATCATAAAACTTATCAATACATGTTGATATTAAATATAAAAATGAAATATGTACTTAAAAATGTATTACAAAACATATCAACAGATTTTTATATGTTGTGTTGCATATATAAACAAAATATAGATTGATGACATATGGTAGCTACATATAATACCACATAAAAATCATGACAGATATTATTAATTATATTATTATATACATATACTATAATTGTACTTTTTTTGCATTATGAAATTATTTTCAGGGTAATTAAGTTAATTTCATCCCTAAATCATTACTGTAATCCAATCTCTTTCTCACTCTCTTTAAATAAAAAATATTAATATAAAAAAATATTTTACTTATACGTCATAGCAGCATTTATTATACTGCCTTTGATGAATTAAAGATAATTCATTTTTAATTTAAAAATCTCTGTAAATCACTTTTTTTTTAAATGTAATACAATAAATGACTGAAAAAAATAATTAGAAAGAGGATAAAAGACACTTTACAGTGATGAGAATTTGGGGTAAAATTGTCCTGAAAACTTAATTGTCCTGAAAATGATTTCACAAGGTAAATGTCCAATTGTGTTAATTCAATTTCTTTTATGAAAATATGATTTCTTATTGTTTTCTATTGGACTGAGATGTGATCTTAACATTTCTTGACAGGTTTCATGATTCACATAGATATTATAAACACTATAATCTGGCACAGAGAGGTCAAAATCCTCAGTGTGGTGTTATCCAATGTTTGTCAAAGGGCCCTATTCAAAAGCTTAAGAGGCAAAAATCATTGCCATCAGTGAAAGCAAATAAGTATTCTCAATATTCTCAAAGAATGTTGTTCACAAGAAAATCTTGATGCTGTTCTGATGCGTGTCAATTATTATGTACCATCTATTATGCTTGGATAAGAGGAATTAACAAACAGGCCAAAACATTTTCAACAGAAATCTCCGGAGGCATGCATCAGATATCTCACAACAATCAGATAAGCCCTAATCAAACATCTAATACAAAGTGCCTTCGCTGTGGGATCTTTTCATTAATTTTCTACCTTGCAGCTGCGCAGAAAGTGACTCTTGATGCTGCTGGTACTTCAAAGCCGTCGCCTCAGTCTTTTTCAGCTCTTTATGCATCTCATATGAGATCATGAAGGCGCACAACGTCCCGCAGACGAAGATGAGAAGTAGGAAAGACTGAAATATTCTTCTCTGTCGTCTCGAACAAATTCCTTTCCCCATACTTTCCTCCTCTTCTTCAGTAGACGGTAAAGACTATGTGCCATCCGATTCTTCAGTAACGTAAATGTTTAGGAAAGCCACAATGATTCGTCTGTTTTTTGTTTTGTTTTTTTCTCCTCGCGATGCTGTCCCTTTAATGGACGCACCAGTTGATTTCAAGTATACTTCTCAAGTTAGCTCTAATTATAGGCTACTTAAACCTTACGGAAAAAGTAAGTCGGACTAATGGCTTGAATTGGCGTTTTCAAAACTTTCATACGTGTCAGTCAGAAAAGACTATCATTATAGTCAGTTTGTTCTAACCAACTCCTCCCTTTTGAGTACAGTGCCACCCAGAGGCCAATGCGCAGACCCACAACATTTACTTCAACAGTTACTGTACTTAATATTTATGAGTCCAACCAAAATTTATTCAGACACCTTCAACCTTTCTCACATTATCACAGTTTATTCGCCATAGTTTAGAAAATGGTAATAAAATATGACAACAACTCTTAAACTGTGTCAGAACAAATTCATCTTGATAATGACAGATTACTTTGATAGAAATAGGTAACAAAACATGTTCAAATTTTTGGTCCCAAATTTGTATCAGTTTTACTGGTAATCCACTGTATGAAGAATGTTTGTGTAGGTATAATATGTCACAGTTTACTTTATTTTGCTATCCTCACTTACATAAATAAACTATAGTGTCCTGCACCCACTACTGAATAAATATAAAAAATGATATATGTGTCTGAATAATTTTTGGTTTGACTGTATTTCAGAGAACAAGAGATGATTTAATGTACAAGTAATAAGTAAATGTATTGTGTATAAAATAACTACTTTAATGTACACAATTAAATACTGTCACACATATTTTCTTGCATAAATTGACAAAGTAACTTGAAATTATACACAATAAAAACTGTATTACCATCTTATTATACAGATTTATTATTCATAAAAAATATTCAGACACCATATATATATATATGTTTTTTTACTAGTGGGTGCAGGATATTGTAGTTCATTTATGTAAGTGAGGACAGAAAAATTAAGTGACATATTATACCCAAAAATTCTTCATGCAGTAGTCTACCAGTAAAACTGATACAAATTTGGGATCAGAAATTATTCACTTTGACCTGACCATGTTTTGTTTAATTGCTAATGCGACCTTTTTACACCACAGACTGAACAAAATTAAGCATTGCTTGGTAATTGGTCAACAAAGTATTGATAGTTGTGTAAATATTGTACTAACAGTTGTCTGAATTTTTGGTTGATTGTACTCCATTACATACTTTTCTATCAAAGTTATCTGACATTATGAAGATAAAGTTGTTCTTACAAAGCTTAACTCTGTGTTCTCGTCATATTTTATTACCATTTTCTAAACTATAGTAAATAAACTAGTGATAATGTGAGAAATGTTGAATGTGTGAATACATTTTTGGTTTGACTGTATATAGGCTAATATCCTCATTTCTGGCAGCCACAAATTAAAAGTACATAAAATTCAAAAAAGAAGCGTGCATGAATTGTATCCACTTTATTTTTCCTGTAAGAACGGGTTCGGCCATTTGTAAACCTAATGTGTCTAGCTTCAGGTCTCATCCGCTTCTAGCTATTTTTAGATATACAAAATAGCTCATTTTACTGTTTACTGCACTTTATTATTCTTCTCATTATTTCCCTACGGCGGCTTATGAACTGGGAGTCTCACACATAACCAGAAAACAGCTTACTTTGAAAAATGTTACAATTTTGAAAATAGGAAAAAAAAATTAAAAAATTGAAAAATAAGGTGGATACATAAACTGAAACAAGGCAATCAGCTCAGCCTGAGACCTTACAGTTTTGTCATTTAACTTTTATAAACATGATTGGAAATCAAACCATAATCCACGTGTGTAGTGTATCCTTTAATTTTAGGCAGAAGTTTCCAACATGACTAGAATAAAACAGAACTTTCTTGCAGTGATTATGATGTCATAGTGGTGGTCTGTGTTCTACAAAGTATAAATCATTGCTCTGGCCAGATTATTCCTTTTTCTTTGTGATATATGTCTGAGTTGTGCAGCTGTCAAATTGTCAAGCTAGAGATGGATAGTTCATTGCAGTCCTCTGTCTCATGGGCCAACAACAATTACTGGATGTTGTGGAACAAGTCGGATGAAGTAATAGACTGGTGTCAGGAGGAGAAACCAGCTCTAGAGAGAAGAGTTCAGGAGCAGACGAGCTTTAGAAAGCTGATCCGCTGTCATGCCAGGTGCACTGCTAAAAGACGAGAACTTTGGGTACCAGCTATTGCAAAAATGGCTTTTGTAGCAAAGCTTCCAGGCCTGACGAAACTTCTGTTTAGTCTACTGCTATTTTGTGGGATGAGGATGTGGACTGTACATGGGTTGATGTTGGAAAGCTAAAGAGCCAGTCAGATGTGATGGTCCCACTGCACAAAACCTTTTATGAACACTGGGATGAGTCGAATGACATATATGCTGTTTGCTCCTTTTATGACACGCTGGAAAGCAAGTCAAAGGAAAGAAAGAAGGAAGTGAAGTAACATCACAGGCTCATAAGGCATCCAACCTATTATCCTTCAGTGAACGGCAGGCAAAGATGGATACAGATGGATACATTCTTTTGTTACCTTGCTACCCGACATTATATAAAGTGACATTCAGATAAGTAATGGTAGCCAACACAGGTAAGTTGCAATATTCTTGCATATATGTTTTGTCATATGTCTTTTCACAGTTTCATCACGCTGTGGGAACGCAGACACAACACTCTCAACACTTCTTTCCTCAGAATAATCCTGCTGTGACTCAAGGATCTGACCTGTGTTTTAATAGACCCTTCTCATAAAAAGTAGCAAAGAAATAAATGTTATGTAGATCATAAAAGTTTCCAAGACAGCTTTAATGTGTCCTTCATATAACAAATGTAATTAATTAATTTGAAAAAGAGTTAATTTTAATAAAAAATCAACCCCCTGGAACATGTAGAAAAAGACACTCCAAAATTACATTAATGGCTTTTCAAAGACATTGCCAATCAAGATTTTGTTCCTAAATTGTACATATTCTTTGGGAATATCCTTATCATGCAAATATACAACAATTGCATTTACATATAATAAAACCTCTTTGTCTACGATCTTAACTGAAATTATTCATAATTTGAGCTGTTTGGATTTCCAAATAATTCTGAGCTCTATCCATCTATTTTTCCCATTTAATGGCTTCCAGTGTCATTCGCTGCCTTCCAGCTATTTTTAGCTGTACAAAATTGTAATTACTTTATGACTGACATTGTTTAAGATATAATGTCATTCTCAGTTTCATTCAAGAACTTCACTATACCATTGTCATGTTACAAAACTATTGTACTGCAGAAATAGCAAGTGATATACATCAACTTTTATATATACAGTCAGTGATACTGATGTGTTAGGCCTTAATAATAAATAATATAGTTAAATATGGTTAAATATAGTCTATATTTAGGTTGACTGGATAAAATTAGCTCATTTAACATAGGGAAGGGCTATTCTGACCATATGTCTCACACACCACTGGAAAGTACAGCTCATTGTTAACAGTCATTACTTGTCCACATGTGGGTGTCATTGCAGAGTTACTGTCACTATGGTTAAAGCACACGCCTTGTTTGGGTTCATTTTGTATTATTTGTGGTCAGACTTGACCAACTTGCAATAATCATACTGGAGCAACACCTATGCAGCAGTACGCCAGACAAACATTGTAAATTACTAAACTATAAAAGAGGGAAAATCTGTTTTGAATCATTGGTGAACAATGTAAACAGTCATGTCCAGCATGGTGATGAAAATAAATCCAGACTTGCCCCACCTTAAGTCATTAAAATGTAAATTTGGAACAACAGACAAACAGTTCTTCCATTTGTAGTCCATTAATTATGCTCACTGAGCCACACCGCTAGAATTTATTAGCTTTTTATGCATTTAACTAATTTATTTACATGGTAATGCACTTCTCTCCTAAAAGCTAGAATTGAAAAAACAATACACAATATTAAACAATATTAATTGGCTTTGTGTACAGTGTTTTATGGTTAATGGGATAGTTCATCCAAAAATGAAATATCCGTCATCATTTACTCAGCCTCATGTTGTTCCAAAGATGCTTGATTTTATTTCTTCTGTGGAACACAAAATAATCTTTTTTGAAGAATGTTTTAGCTGTTTTGTCTATACAATAAAATTCCATTGCACCCTATTGGATTTCATTGTATGAACAAACACACTGATTATAAAATGTATCAAAATATCTTCTTTTGCATTCCAGAGTAAATGATGACAGATATTTCATTTTTGTGTAGACGATCCCTTTAAAGGAATAGTTCACCCAAATTAAACACCCCCAGGCCATTCAAAATGCATTTGTGACCCTGGACCACAAAACCAGTCGTAAGAGTCTAGAATCTGAGGGTGCCGAAAAATCAAAATATTGAGAAAATCGCCTTTAAAGTTGTCCAAATGAAGTTCTTAGCAATGCATATTACTAATCAAAAAT
>JAHKKF010538415.1:0-29968 GCA_019740295.1 Labeo calbasu
TATTTATTTATTTATTTATTTATTTATTTATTTTCAATATTTTTATTTTATTATTTTATTTTTTTTTGCACCCTCAGATTCCAGATTTTCAAATAGTTGTATCTCAGCCAAATATTGTCCTATCCTAACAAACCATACATCAATGGAAATCTTTTTTTATTCAGGTTTTGTGGTCCAGGAGCACAAATGTTAAGTATTAATTATTAATTAGACAATATTTTATATATACATACACGTGTGTGTGTTTTATATATAAAATATTTATGAAATGTAGCAATATAAGTAATGTAAAAAAAATGCATTGTAATGTTTTATTGTGAAAAAGAATTAAATTATAAAATTGTAGTTAAATTATAAAATGTATAAAATTAATTGTGTGTATATATATTATTGTGTGTATATTATATTATTCAATAATTCAACATATAATTAATAATTATGTTTAATTCATTATTATTACTTATTTATTAAATGAGGTGTGTAAGGTGTACGTGGTGTGTGTGTATATATGTAAAAATGTAAAAAATAATAATGTTAATTAAAATCATTTGTAAAGAATAAAAAAGAAACAAATACAAATAAGTAATTGTATAATTCAACACATAAATAATAAATTATTATTTATTATAAATTATTTATAAATATATTAATACATAATAGTAAATAATGTAAAAATAATGCATTGGCAAACTGTGTGTGTGTGTGTGTGTGTGTGTGTGTGTGTGTGTGTGTGTGTGTATATATATATATATAAGTGGGAAAAAGAATTAAATTATAAATTATAAAATTGTGTGTGTATGTATATGTGTGTGTGTATGCGTGTGTGTGTATATATATATATATATATATATGTATATATATATATATATGTATATATAGTAGTGTGAAAAAGAATTAAATTATAAAATATATATATATGTATGTATATAATGACATTTTTCAAAAAAAGTTATATATTACAATTTTCAAATATTGAAATGTTTTAATATATACATATTTTCTAATGCACCGGTGTAATGTTGGTTGTGATTAAAAAATGTATATTTATTTTAAAACTAAATCAGTACCAAATTGTATGAGTTAAAATTATGGAAGCCCGTTTCCGAGACTGAATACAAAATGAAAAAAAATAATAATAATTACGACTTTTTATCTCACAATTCTGACTTTTTTTTTTCCCAACTGCAAGTTTATATCTTGCAATTCTGACCTTTTTCGCAGAATTGTGAGATGTAAACTCCCGTTTGCGACTTATAAACTCAGAATGGCGAGATATAAACACGCAATCCTCAGAAAAAAAGTCTGAATTGCGAGTTTATATCTTTATAACACACAATTGTGACTTATGAAGGCAGAACTGTGAAAATATAAACTATTCTAAGATTCTACTCAGAACTGAACTTTATAACTTGCAATTGCGATCTTACAATTCTGAGAAAAAAAGTCAGAATTGTACATTTGTTTTATGCAATTCTGAGGAAAAAAGTCAGAATTGCTAGACGTAAACTCGCAACTGCTAGAAATAAGGCTGTGAGATAAAAAGTCACAAAGGTGCCCTTTATTTTTATTCAGTGGCAGAAACAGGCTCCCATAGAAAACACTTCAAACTATAAATTAAAAAAAAAAAAGTGATGTAATGTAATGTCATGCACATTTGATGAAGCGGAGTAAATCTTGACAGCGAATCATGGATTTGTCCTTGGATCTGCCATGCAAATACAGAATTAACTGAAACACTCACAATCCCTGGCATTTACACAGACAGAAATGACAAATGTTGTTTCATAATGTTTGTGCATATGGCTGATGTGTATTATTCCATCTCTCCTTTGCCAAACAAGCCAAAGCCATTGCTACATGGAAAATACTTCCCTCTTCTTCTTTCACCTTTAAAGAGGCGAGTGTATTTATAGAGCTCATCTCATCCTGTCTGTGTGGCTCTGTCTGTCATCACAGTGGCACGGCGTTCTGGTTAATGACCCTTCAGAGTGCTTCCTGATGTTCTCTAGAAAGCTTCCTATAAACGTCCCTGATGAACGTATAATTCAGAATTTCTCGGCTGCTGATTTGATCTAGACCACATCCATACAATCTGCTAGCATTTCTGCACTAATGAAGAACAAGACCCAGCGGAGAAATTAATTGCTTGGGGGTTTATTTTTAATTCTTGGTGGTTTTAGATGTTTCTGTATTTTTTTTTTTTTTTATCTCATTTGTGATTTCACACTGTGTGATGTATTCACTTCCACTAATGTCGCCTGATCTCTGCTTCTACAGGAAGAGGAAATGCCGGAGGTGGAGATAGACATTGATGATCTCCTGGAGGTGAACAGTGAAGATGAAAGAGCCGTAAAACTACAGGTGAATTTCTGTGTGAGCGTGTGTTTAAGAGAATGCATTTTCTTATTATTTCATCCAAAAATGAAAATACGCTGAAAAATGTACTCACACACAACCATTCATGATGTAGATGAGTTTGTTTATTCATCAGGTTCAGAGAAATGTAGCATTACATCACTTGCTCACCAGTGGATCCTCTGCAGTGAATGGGTGCCGTCAGAATGAGATTCCAAAAAGATGATAAAAACATCACAATAATCCACAATAAATCCACACCACTCCAGTCCATCAGTTAACATCTTGTAAAGTGAAAAGCTGTGTGTTTGTAAGAAACAAATCAATCATTAAAATGTTTATCAGCTGTTTGGACTCTCATTCTGACGGCACCCATTCACTGCAGAGGATCCACTGATGAGCAAGTGATGCAATCCTACATTTTTTTAATCTGTTTAGATGAAAAATGACCTGAGGGTGAGTATATTCACAATTAATTTTCATTTTTGGGTGAACTATTTCTTTTAAAGACAAAGTGAAATTAGTTTAAGTTCAAATGCAAACGATTCCAGCTGTGCACAATTTCACATGTCATTGTTATGAAACATAACAGATTGAAATTAATAATGCAACATACATTTTGCATTCTCAGTGCTATTGAAAGCAGTGCTAAGTGAGTCTTGTTGAGTTATTAGTTAAAATTGACATTTACTGTAACCACATCTGGTTTATTATCTAGCGCCCCCTTGAGGGTTTGGCAAAAACAGTAATGCAAAAACACGTTAAGCAGGAAAACCAGGACTGCACACTTGCAATGCCCTACAGCCAAAACTTCATGTTGTGTACATATTAGTCTATTTTAAATCTGTAAATGTTCAAGTTTCTAAAGTTGTTGATATGTGTTTCATTCGGTTGATATCTCTCTGGTTTTGCCCCTTAGGAATCACTGTCAGACTGCTTCAAGCCTACTGACGTAAGTCATAATGTAAAATATAGGCCACTAACACACAGCTCTGTTCTGAAACCTAGTGAACTGCATACATAGACAATATTTTAAGGCATTATAGAAGGCAAAAGGCAAAAGCTTTATAGCCATATTCACTGCCTTATAGTTGCATACATGTATGTGCAACAATATTAGTTTCATATGTAAAATAAATGTTTATAATTAGTCAAATGTTGCATGCTGTTCATAAGGAGTGTATGTGGCTTGCATGACTGACTGCATGAGTGCTTCATATCAGTAACGTATGAGGTTGCATTTTGATTACTCCACACACACATGCACTGCTTCAGGACATGCTAGTGGATTTCATACAAGTGCACTGACCTAAAAACATGTGTGTGCTCCAAGAATTCATCCAACACTATTAAAATCATAGTGCATAAGAGCTACAGCAGACACAATATCCCACTGACCCACACGCATATATATACATTGCCTTTACTCCAATCTAAACATGTTTACTTGATTATTGAAATTTGGAAGTAGTTCTGTTGTTTTTATTTTTAATTTAATTTTAGATTTAGATTTGCCTAGTTTCACATGTCATTGTTATGAAACATAACAGAATGCAATAATAATTGCAGCATTATGCATTCTGCATTAGTTGTTTTTATTTTTAATTTAATTTTAGATTTAGATTTTTTTAACACACTACCAGTCAAATGTTTTTGAACAGTAAGATGTTTAATGTTCTTTAAAGAAGTCTGTTCTGCTCACCAAGAGTAAACTATTTTTAAAATTCCATCTATTCCTGTGATTTCAAAGCTGATATTTTAGCTTCAGTCTTCAGACTCCAGTCACATGATCCTTCAGAAATCATTCTAATATTCTGATTTTCTGCTAAAAACATTTATTATTATCTTGAAAACAGCCGAGTAGAATATTTTCAGGTTTCTTTAATTAATAAGTTCAGAAGAACAACATGTATCTGACATAGAAATATTTTGTAACATTATAAATGTCTTTATCATCACTTTTGATCAATTTAAAGCAAAGCATCCTTGCTAAATAAAAGTATTCATTTCTGTAATTTCTATAATGTTTTAAAAGCGTTTTATTTTAGATAAATACTGATCTTTGGATCTTTCTATTCATCAAAGAATCCTAAAACAAGTACTCGGCTGTTTTAAATATTGATAATGATAAAAAATGTTTCTTGAACAGCAAATTGATTTTTGAAGGACCACTGAAGACTGGAGTAATGTTGCTGAAAATGTAACTTTGATGACAGAAATAAATTACATTTTAAAATATATTCAAAAAGAAAACAATTATTTTAAATAGTAAAAATATTTCAGAATTTTCAGAATTTATTTATTTATAACAAAAGTCTTCTAATATTTTATTTTATTATGTATACACTGTGGTTCAAAAGTTTTGTGTCTGTAACATTAGTCTTTTGTGTTCAATGAGGCTGCATTTATTTGATCAAAAAGTATAAATGGTAAATTTGTGAAATATTATTATAACTTAAAATAACAATTTTCTATTTGAATATATTTTAAAATGTTATTTATTTCTGTGATGCAAAGCTGAATTTTCAGCATCACTACTCCAGTATTCAGTGTCACATGGTCCTTTAGAAATCATTCTAATATGCTGATGTGATTTGTTATCAATGTTGAAAACAATTTATCAATGTTTAATACGAATAAATAATATTATAAATACCCATACTGTCATTTTAAAATCAATTTAATACAGCATTAATGATACTATTATATAAAAATATAAAAATATGAATTTCTTTAAAAAGAAATGTTTCAATATTTTACTTTTTTTATAAAAAAAAATATTTTAAGTGTAATTTTTATCTTTAGACATCCAATCCCTCACATACAAACACACTCAGTGTGTTCATAATTATCTTGTGTTAAATGAAAAGCAAATACGCACTCTTACAATCCTCTCTACAATCCTCTCTAATCTAATCACAGACCCTTAAACACTAACATGTGCTCTTGTTTGAGTATGTGTGCTCGCCTCTGCCAAAACCAACCACACAGTCTGCAAACCACTGACCTTGCAGCATTGCTGCTGACCTACAGCCACAGGCTTTACACTCACACAGACAGTGAATGAGCAGAAGAGAATGAAAGAATTTTACAACATACAATCTGTCTCACCCTCTCTGTCTTTCTCTCTACACCAGGACTTCGTACGCGAGCTCCTCGGCAGGATAAGAGGAATGAGAAAACTCAGCGCTCCGCAGAAGAAAAGCTTTTAAGTGCTCAAAGATGCCAACGACAATCCAGCTACCTTGACTACAGGTCCCACAATCCATCACTCAGCCTGAAGTCGACCTCATACAGCCCTCAAGGACTTCATATCCCAGGATTCATTTCTGGCCCAGAATCAATATAGCAGAGTTCATTTTCAAATGACCCTGACTTTGTTTAGTATACCTAAATTGAGCCATCCATTTCCCATAGATCACACAATAAATCCAAGAGTGCGAAGTTCATCCGGGATACTAATCAAACAATTTCAGCAGCCGCTCGGGATGGTCTGATGTTCCTGTCCTCAACCTCTCAAAGGGTCTTAGACGACCAACATATTATTACACTGTTTGGTGCAGTATTACAGCTATTTTTTATAGCCTATTAAAATTACTTTTTTTTTTTTTTTTGATAAAGTCACATCTAGTTTTTTGTTTTAAGTAACAGACCCTATTTAATAGCTGTTTGCTTTTTCTGCTGATCTCAGAACAGTTCCCCTCCCTCCCCCTTCAGTTACTGTCCTTTAGTATTTTTCCAATCATCTGATCCTGGATCAGCATTCATGTTCGCCAATATCTGTTCAATTTCATAATTTTGCACGAGAGTCATTCTTTCCTAGAATCTACACTTAAGCAAAGCATATTTAGGGTCATAAACTGTGGGTAATGTTCAGTTTCAACTCATATAATTGGCCAGAATACATATCAGTCTGTCATATAACCGTCATAATTCAGTTTTTTTAATAACTATGATAATCTTTCAAGAAAGTTGAACTGTTCTTGAAAGGTCTGTGGCTAAAATAACTACTTTCATAAAGTGAATATGATTGTGGGATGTTAAAAGTTCAAAGATTTTGGGTGGGCTATGATGACAGAAAGTTAAGAAATAAGGCTATGTTCGGAATTAAAGGAATAGTTTACCCAAAAAGTGAACATTTCTGAAAAAAATGTACTCACCCCCAGGCCATCCAAGATGTAGATGGGCTTGTTTCTTCATCAGGTTTAGAGAAATTTAGCATTGCATCAATTGCTCACCAATGGATCATCTGCAGTGAATGGGTGCCGTCAGAATGAGAGTCCAAACAGCTGATAAAAACATCACAATAGTAATCCACACCACTGTAGTCCATCAGTTAATGTCCTGTGAAGTCTGTTTTTCGCTTTAAACCAATGCTTCTAGCCAAAATACGAGTCCCTAATCCATAATAACACTTTGTGCCAGCTGTTTGGACTCTGACGGCACCCATTCACTGCAGAGGATCCATTGGTGAGCAAGTGATATAAGACTAAATTTCTCCAAATCTGTTCTGATGAGGAAAAAGCTCATCTATATCTTAGGTGATATCTTTGGGTGAACTGTTCCTTGAAATACTAGAATACTCAGTGCATTGCGATGTGGAATATAGTATTCTATACACTGCATATGCAAATGCATTCATGTAATGTAGCATACTGCTGAATTAGTAGCTGAGCGTAGTATACTAGTATGCTATTGCGAACATAGCCTGAGTTTTGAATACTTTTGCAAGTCAACAAGGGCTGCATGAGAGTAGATCTTATTAACAGACAAACTGTGATGATGGTAAGTGTTCGTCTAACGATCGAGGTGTCTAGTTTGACTCAAGCCATTACTGAAAGCACGTAAATCGTTAAAATCTAGGCTTTTTTCTCTTTACACGGAGGCTGCCAAAGAATATAAACCGGCTGAATATTAGCATATTATAAAGTGCTATTGGTGTAAATTGGTACATGTATATTAAGTTTCGCTATAACATTTAATCTTCGTGTCATTCGGTGTCATACTCATGGGTCAGATTTGTGATGGTGTAAATTGTATAACAAGGAATCCAGGGGAAAAACTATGGTGCTGTTTAAACGTTTAACCCTCTACAGCGGATGGACGATGTGTTTTGCAGGCCGAGAGAAAAGGGGCAAAAATCGCTATCCTGATCATTTCTGTCGGCCTAAATATTGTAGATTTTAAGGAGTTTGCGTGTTTTCAAGTACGTTTTGAACTTTCTCTCGGAGAAGAACATTCAGGGTTTAGGCTGATCTTGATCTCTTTTTTTAAATTTATTTGCTTTGTTTTGTTTCTAAAATGTTAGAGATGTATTTGAGTGTACGAAAGCTTTATTTATGCATGTTTTATTGGCATGATAGGAATATTTGGATCGCGTAAGCGATGATTTGTCTTTTTATACATTATTACAAGTATTACTCTTATAAATATTAAATTCACAACTTTTTATTCATTTTTATTGACTGTATATCTGCGTTTTAGGTGTGTGTTTTTTTTGTTTTTTAGATATATGTAAAGTGTGGTCTTTTGTGCTGTTCTACTTAAAATAAAGGCAAAATGTCTGAACTGTTATAATACACATTCGTCAGTGTCACTTAATTTTATTCACATAAATGCACAATATATCAAACATATCATATAAGCAAGCCTATGTAGGGGTTGTGTTATGTAGATATGCATTGTGGAATACTACTTTCTGGAGTCCGTTAGTCACAAATTTGCATCTAATTACTGAACATGTCACATTAATCCTGAAAATGTATTAATCCGCTTTCTTGCTCCATATCAGGATTCTTACGAATCCTCCCTACATAATGCAGACAGATCTGTCATTTGTCTATAATTCTTATACATATTCATGCTCTTCTCCAAGCTCCAAGAGGTTTCTGAATTAAATTCAGTTCAAGTAAACCATCACATTCGTGTGATATAAGTATAGCACTTTATTTTTACCAAAATATTTAGTAATTTAAATTTAAAAATTAAATTAATTTTTCCATTATAACTAATTATTTTGTATTATTTTGTTTTATTTTAAAGGAATAGTTTTCCCAAAAATGACAATTTGCTGCAATTTTATGCAATATTATGGATGGAGGAGTCGCATTTTACCTGGAAGCAGGTTTGAAGTAAAAATGTTTTACGGATGGATCTGATCTTACAAACATGCAGCTTTTCACTTCACAAGATGTAAACTGATGGACTTGTAGATTATTGTGATATTTTTATCAGTTGTTTGGATTCTCATTCTGACGGCACCCATTCACTGCAGAGTATCCACTGGTGAACAAGAGATGTCATTTCCGATCAAGAAACAAACTCATCTACATCTTAGATGGTAAGTACATTTTCAGATTTTTTTCTAGATTTTGGAGTGAACTAGTCCTTTAAAAACTACCAAATATTTTGCTAATTCATTATTTAGTTTAATTAAGAACATAAAATCATAATGATGGCTATTCACATATTAGCCTTATTTAAAAAGCACAGATACGTTCTAAACACATGAGGCTATGAAATCGCTTTATAGCGACGCTTTCCCTTTAAATTTCCTGACCCACTTTCTGCAGGCGCGTTCACGAGGGGAATAATTGAGACTGGGAGGTGCATGTGAGGAGAATGTCTAATGACAAGCGCGTGCTCTGGCTCTGCGCCCTCCAGATGTGCAACACAATCCATTCAAATGCCATTTAGAGTAATCAACAATCTAGACTGAAAGGGTATCAGAGTTTCTCTACAAGTAAACCAGCCATTAGGTCTAATTTGATTGGCATCAGTACTGTTGTTGACCATTATAGCATCATATTAAGATGTGATGTGGGCTGACTGAAGCAGCCCAGTTTAATTCTCTTCAGCTATTGTATTGGCTAAATGAAGCACCGGTCAGCATGCTCATCCTCCCCCTTTGTTTTCCAACAGATTTCTCTGTTGCTCTTTTCCTGGACTGTTGTCTACATGTCTTTTTCTTTCACCCGGCTCTTGTCTCATTCATTTGTTTTTCTAACCCTCTCACATCAATCATGCCAATATTAGCGTGCGCGCACATAGAATCTGCCATCCAGCAGTGCAATCAGTGGTTTGCCATGCAAGGAAGATTAAACAGCCACATTCAGAGGAATTTAAAACACACATCCCTCTCTGCATTTCCCAGAAGCATCATTAAGACAGAATGTGCATTTATGCATTTATGCATTTTTCCAAAAACTGTAATAAAGAAAAAAATATTATTCATTCATCGATCAAATCCAGTTTCAGTTAAATGCTCTGCAAAAATGACTGTAATGATTCAATGACTCACTCATAAAAAATCACTTGTTTAGTTTCTGAATGAATCAGTGTTTGGAACAGATCTGTTATAATGAGTGAATCAGTGACTCACTCATAAAAACAGTCACTTCACCACAAACTAAATAAATTGTTTTTTTGAACAAATCAGTTGAGTAAGTGATTCAATGACTTCAAAAATCACTAATCACTTTAGTAATTAGTTTCTTAATTTAGCTTCTGAATGAATCAGTGTTTTGAATGGATCTGTTGTAATGAGTGAATCAATGACTCACTCATAAAGTCACTTCGTCGCAAACGAATTGAAAATAAAATAGTTCCAAATGAAGCAGCAGCATAATTAAACATTACACGCCTCTGGAACGCAAGGATGAATGAATCAGTTTTTTGGAACGAATTGGTTGAGTAAGTGATTCAATGACTCACTCATAAAAAAATAACTTGTTTCATTTGTGAATGAATCAGTGATTGGAACAGATCTGTTGTAATGAGTGAATCAATGACTCACTCTCAAACTAAACGAAAATAAAATAGCTCCAAATGAAGCAGAAGCACAATTAACCATTCCACGTCTCTGAAACACAAGGATGAATCAGTTTTAAACAAATCAGTTGAGTGATTAAATGACTCACTCATAAAAAATTGTTGTTTAGTTTAGTTTAGTTTACACTTGTTTAGTTTCTGAATGAATCTGTGTTTTGAACAGATCTGTTGTAATGAGTAAATCAGTGACTCACTCATAAGGGCAGTCACTTCACCGCAAACTAAACGAAAATAAAATAGTTCCAAACAAAGCAGCAAGCACAATTAACTGTTACATGCCACAGGAACGCAAGGATGAATGAATCAGTTTTAAACTAATCAGTTGAGTATGTGATTCAATGACTCACTTAAAAAATCACTTGTTTAGTTTTTAATTGGGTCGGTTTTAATGAGTGAATCAATGACTCACTTAAAGACAGTCACTTTGCCGCAAACTAGATAAAAATAAAATAGTTCCAAATGAAGCAGCAGCATAATTAATCGTTACACACCTGTGAAACGTAAGAATAATCTTCTTCTTTTTTTTTTAACAAATCAGTTGAGTAAGTGATTCACTGACTTATTCGTTTCTGAATAAATCAGTGTTTTGAACGGATCTGTTGTAATAAGTGAATCAGTGACTCACTTAAAGACAGTCACTTCTGGAATGCTAGGATAAATAAATCTGTTTTTTTAAGCAAATCAGTTGAGTAAGTCATTCAATGACTTACTCATATAAATTCATTGTTTTGTTTCTGAATGAATCAGTGTTTTGAACAGATCTGTTGTAATGAGTGAATCAATGACTCACTCATAAAGACAGTCACTTTGCCCCAAACTAAACAAAAATGAAATAGTTCCAAACAAAGCAACAGCATAATTAACCGTTACGTGCCTCTGGAATGCAAGGATGAATGAATCAGGTTTTTTGAACAGATCGGTTGAGTAAGTGATTTAATGACTCACTCATAAAAAAATAACTTGTTTCATTTCGGAATGATTCAGTGTTTTGAACGGAACAGTTGTAATGAGTGAATCAATGACTCACTCATAAAGACAGTCACATCGCTTCAAAGTAAATGAAAATAAAATAGTTCCAAACAAAGCAGCAACATAATTAACCGTTACGCACCTCTGGAACGCAAGGATGAATGAATCAGGTTTTTTGAACGAATCGGTTGAGTAAGTGATTCAGTGAATCAATGACTCACTCACTTCTCACCACCTACTGGCAAAGCCACAGAAAGAGTCACTGAAAAACTGAGAGGCTACATACTGCAGAGCCACTGGGATGCTTGTTCTGCTCAGAAAAAATTTACCTATTGATAAACTGGTGCATTCTGGGATAACAGTAGTCTAATAAACGTTCATCCACCATTTTATCTGAAGATACACAGAAAAAATAAAAAACAATCTTAGTGTTTCAGGATCTAAGCAAAAGACTCTCATTTAAATTGAATTTAGTTAAAAAAAAATTAAGTAGATAGCATGTGATTGTTAACTGCAAACTGTTATTTTTTAAAGAAAATCATACTTGTAGAGGCCAATAGATTTTGAGCAGCGGATGCAGAATTGTGTTTTTATTGGTTAATATTTAACTTGCCCAGCACTGACCCAGATCTGTGGAGAAACGCCGGATCTGAAAGCTCTTCAGGAACATGCATTCAATCACACTGTCGTCACGTGACCGTGAGTGTCTGCGTGTATATGGTGTGAGTGTACTGTAATTGGTTTATTTCACTCCAGTAAACACAGTCTGTCTCTAGAGACATGTAAGTACTGGAATACCTCTAGTGCTATCAGACTCCATTCACTTTATAGCCATTACAGCAGTTTTCGGTTCCAACAGCACTGCTACACTTGTACCACCGCTACTATTATTAGACTATCACTGTAGATGCTAAAATTCTTCTGTTCCACTACTACTCCCACTAAGTATACACTGCTGCTTTAGAGTGTGGGTGTTTCTTTAGATTTTGACAGTTTTATTGTCCCAGGGGTTGGTTTTTTATTAACTACTAGATTTCAAGGGTTTTATTTTTATATGAATAGACTTGGCAAATTATCAGCAATATTAACTGTATTCATGAAGTTTATTGCTTTCTACTGATCATTTAAACTATTTTTAGACATTCATAATATGAAAATAGTTTTCACCACCTCTCTTTCTTTCATATTAGGTTCAGGTTGCATATTCCCCTCTTAAAGTGATGCTGAGATGGGAAAGCATGAAATTGCTGTGATATGGATGTGTGATGCTGAAATCTGACTGGGCAGGAATTCGTCTCCCTTTTCAAACAGAAGTGGGAATTAGACATGCTTGTTATCCTCACATTGAAATGTAATTATCACAAATGAGTTTCTGAGATCTTCTAACCATCGCAGCATGACTTTGTTAGGCGTCAAGTTCAAGGCTGAATCTGTAAACAGTAAAACTAACAGCATGTTGTGAGATTTTCATTCTGTTTTCCATAATGTTAGAGATTAATTGCATTACTTCATTAATTTTGAACAGTAAAACTATATAAAACATTTTTAAATTATAAAACAGCTGAATTTTATCACCGGCACCCATTCACTGCAGCGGATCCATTAGTGAGCAAGTGATGTAATGCTACATTTCTCCAAATCTGCTCTGATGATATAAACTCATTTACATCTTGGAAACCTTTAATTTTTGGGTGGACCATTCCTCTAATGACAGAACTCCACGTGGATTTAATGGCATACACTGATCTGATTGATTTATATAGGTCAGAAATGCTAGCGTGGTCACAGATGCTACTGTAAAGCAGATTAACAGCTCTTAAAAACACACAAACATGTAAACACGTGGCTTTGTGTGTGTGTAAAGGAACAATATTATTCCAGACAGAGTCAAGACAGTGCATATAACCATCTGTTTTGAATATTTCACGTCTGTGAGGAAAACACCAGTGATGCAAATGAGGTGATTTCCATAATACAAACAACAGAAAATGTCCTTTGCATGACCTTTAAATTGCCATCAGTGGTGTATGAGAACATAAATCCTATGTGAATACATATAAGCTTTCATGTTACTAACTGCATATCAGAACGTTTTCTTTAGTCTCCACAGGGAAATTGTAATCATGGCAAAAGTGCAGTAATGACAGACCGTTTTCATTTTGTGATATGAAATGTGCCTCTGGGAAGGACTGTTATTTTTATCTGCTATTATGATTGATATCATTAAATTAACTTTGAGCTCATCATTCAAATGTGAATACATTATAATATCATGGTGAGTGAGAGAGATTTTCAATTAAATGAATAAATGTCGTGTCAACAGAGCTTTAGCTCTGATATTTTATTGTGGTAGATTTCTTGAAGTCTGAACACACCAGTGAAAAATGAAATATGACCTAAACCAATAATTCTTTCTGTAATGTATAATTACTTTGTAGCTTTACAGAAAGTTGTTTAGGTCCATAGTTGTATAGGAAACTCCATAAAAATAAATTTGTTTGTTAATGTTGATCCTGAGTAATTTTTAAGAAGATTTACAGGGGTCATCGGATGCAAAGTTCACTTTTACATGTTGTTTGAACATTAATGTGTGTTGGCAGTGTATGTACACATCTACTTTATAATGCTAAAAATCCATGCAGTGGTTTTTAATTAATCTGCAAAAATAATATCCCCTTTTTCAAATCGAACCATTCTCGGATGCCTGTCGGTGTGGCGTCACATCAACAGAGGCCGCTCCCCCCAATAGTTGATTAACATGAGCATCTTACCTACGACCCGCCTTAAATCAGTTGTAACAGTCCGACCTCTATTGTTTCGATGCCAGAGCAGGGATGTAAATTAGACAAGAATATCTCTGATTGAGTGATTGAGGTGTTGTGTTGCTGGATGTAATAATGAACATTGTGGTCGCCATTTACTCCCGACATCTGAGCTGCTGAAGATGCAGTAGATTACGCTTGTTTGTGAAGAGAATGTGCCTCCCGATCTACATATATCCGTCTATGTTCTTGCAGAACAGCAGAAGTGAGTATAAGGGTTTTTTTATGAATCTTTGCGATCACCTTTCCTAATAACGTGCTAGTTAGCAAGTTTAGCGGCTAAACGTGGCTAAAGTAAACAGGCTTGTCACTCCACAAAGAGAAGAGAGGGACGGAGCGAGCAGAGCTCATTAACATTTAAAGCAACCTCGACCAGAACAGGATGATTTTTGCAGAGCTGATTTTGGCAAGGTAAAAAAGGTGTTATTTACASTACCATTGAGAAATTTTAACCAAAGCATGTTATAGACTTTTCATTAAGACCCTAAAGAATTATATCAACTTGTAGAAATGGGCATCCGATGACCCCTTCAAATAAGACCACACACACACACACCAGTAATATTAATTTAATTCATTATAAATCAATAAATGATTTAATTAAGATATATGTTTAATTGTATCCTAGATATATAAAGGAAGGAAAGGAAAAGACATGGCGTGTGGCCAAGTATGGTGATTCATACTCGGAATTTGTGCTCTGCATTTAACCCATTCAAGTGCACACACACAGTAGTGAGTAGTGAACAAACACCGTGAACACACACCCGGAGCAATGGGCAGCCATATTGCTATCGGTGCGGTGCCCGGGGAGCAGTTGGGGGTTCGGTGCCTTGCTCAGGGGTCTCACCTCAGTCGTGTTATTGAGGGTGGAGAGAGCGCTGGTTATTCACTTCCCCCACCTTCAATCCCTGCCGGACCTGGGACTCGAACCCGCAACCTTTCAGTATACAGGTTTAATATATAAGAAGATATAGATGACCTTGGACCACAAAACCAGTCATAATGGTCAATTTTTGGAGATTGGTATTTACACATCGTCTGAAAGCTGAATAAATAAGCTTTGCGTTGATGTATTGTTTGTTAGGACAGGACAATATTTGGCTGAGAGACAATTATTTGAAAATCTGGAATCTGAGGGTTTAAAAATAAGAAAATCGCCTTTAAAGTTGTCCAAAAGAAGTTCTTAGCAATGTATATTTCTAATCAAAAATTAAGTTTTGATATATTGACGGTAGGAAAATTACAAAATATCTTCATGGAACATGATCTTTACTTAATATCCATAAAAGAGAAATCGATCATTTTGACCCATGAAATGTTTTTTTTTTGGTTATTGCTACAAATATAACTGTGCGATATTTCGACAGGTGTGATTGCTTTTATACAACAGTTCAATAAACAAGGCGTTATGGTCAAATAACTTACATTTAGATAGTGTTACTTTGTCCCCTTTGCTCTTCCAACGAAAATATTTCCAAACGAAATTGATTGAATCAACGTTTTTGAATGAATCGTTTTCGTAAATGATTCACCGAGTCATTTCCTAAAAACTTCACTTGTTCGTTCCTGACTGAATCAACTTTGATCGAATCGGATGATTCCACGAATGGGTGATTCCATGACTCATTCATAAACACGTTTACTTGTCGCTACCTACTGACGAATGATATGTAACAAGCAAAAAGAGTGACTTAAATATTCAGGACTATTCCATTTGAATAGTTTATTGAATAATAATATCAACAACAATAACATTTTTATCATTATTAATTATTATAAAAAACACTATTAAATAAAGCATAACTGTAAACTACTTTTCTAATTTTTATAAGTATTACGGATATATCATATGAACGACTGCTGTGTGATAAACAAATCATTCAATAGTGTGTAGCCTATATATTCCCTGGGAGCTGTTTAATATTAACAGAAGAAAGTGAGTCCCTCCCCTTTGAGTGAACTTGAGTGAAACTCCTTCAGACTTCACTCGTTCATCATGGCGGTGTTTTCGTCTCTTACTCCGGTGTTCGTGGCGGTTTTGTGTGTGGTTATCGGATTTCTCTTCAAAAACTCCCAGAGGAAAGAGACCAGATCAAAGCAGAAGCTTTCAGATCAGACAGCCAGACCGTGGGTGGACGAGGATCTGCAGGATGATACAGAAATCAGCAGTAAACACAACGGTACTGCCCACCACTATACTCGTATCATCACTATAAAACACATATATTACATTAATATTAAGGGGTAAGTGACAGATTTTGATCGTATTTTTTCACTTTTGCATCCACTGTCCAGTCTATAAAAGTATTAATAATACTAATAGTAAAATATTATGTAAATAAATTAATAATTAATAAATGAATAAATAGATTTTTTATATTACGATAGTGTATCAGAATCATATTGCATGTTACATATATTGCATATAATACATATGCTCTAATTATATTTAAATATATAGACATTTGCAAAACAAATCATGGGTCCTCTTTAATAATAATAGTAATAATAATACACACACTACCAGTCAAAAGTTTTTTTATGTTTTTTAAAGACGTCTCTTCTGCTCCCCAAGCCTGTATTTATTTGATGCGAAGTGCAGAAAACACTGTAAAATTGTAAAATATTTTTACTACTTAAAATGACTGCTTTCTATTTGAATATATTTTAAAATGTAATTTCTTCCTGTGATCAAAGCTAAATTTTCAGCATCATTACTCCAGTCTTCAGTGTCTCATGATCGTTTGGAAATCATTCTAATATGCTGATTAGCTGTTCAAGAAACATTTTTTTAAATTATTTTTATCAATATTTAAAATATATATTTTTTTCAAGATTCCTTAATGACTAAAAAGATCAAAAGATGAGCATTTATCTGAAATAAAAAGCTTTGTAACATTATACACTATACCATTCAAAGACTTATTCAGTATCATTTGTTTTTTGAAAAAGAAATTATAGAAATTAATATATTTAGCAAGGTGATGATAAAAGATTTCTATTTCAGATAAGTGCTGTTCTTCTGAACTTTCTATTCATCAAAGAAACCTGAAAATATCTACTCAGCTGTTTTCACCACAATAATAATAATAATAATAATAATATTAATAATAAAAATAAATGTTTGAGCAGCAAATCAGAATTTGCTTTAGCTTTGAAATCACAGAAATAAATGACAGTTTAAAATATATTCATATAGAAAACAGTTATTTTACATTTCAGAATTTTACAGTTTTTGCAGTACGTTGGATCAAATAAATGCAGGCTTGGTGAGCAGAAGAGACTTCTTTAAAAAACGTAAAAAATCATACTGTTCAAAAACTTTTGACTGGTAGTGTATATATTTAAAAAATTGTCCGGATCCGGATGGTTAGAGTCAAGAGTGGAAAGCAAAAATATCCTCAACACAGCAGCATTTATGTGAAGATGACTTTGAAGAGGGTACCAAGTCAAGCGTAACGATGCAGAACTTTTAAAGAGATCTCAAAGACGGAAAGAACACTGTGCTAAGACAGAGTTTTCAACCAAACGCAAAGGTTCAAGTCCAAAAAATTCTTGCTCAAGATATTGCAACATTCTCTGTTATAGCCCACTTAAAAAGTGCTTCAGTGATTGTAGAACAATTTGCCAAAGTGCCCTGTTTATATGCAATATTTGCCGTAATTTGTGTATATTCAATCATATTTTGCATATATGATGATTTGCTTCTGTTAGATGACATATTCAAAAACAAAAGACAGAGAGTAGAGAATTAAAAGAATAGTTCACCCAAAAAAGAGAAAATGAATATCTCAGGCCAAGATATAGATGTGTAGATTTGGAGAAATTTTGCATCACATCCCTTGCTCACCAATGGCTGCACTGCAGTGAATGGGTGCCATCAGAGAGCACATCCGGTACTTAGTGTCTTTCATTCCAACATAAGAAAACATTTCTGGAATCTGCATCTGAAATAGCATTTAGATGTATTTACTGTTTAATGTATCTCAGAGGGGACATGGATGCATTTAAACTGTAGTTACAGATATGTTTTGTTTTGTTTTTAACATAAAACACTGCATAATGATATTTGAAATAATTTAAGACATGAAAGAAATGGTCGAAATGTTAAATTAAAACTGCCAGTAGGTGGCTGTTAATGAGTGAGTCATTGAGATTCAACCGATTCATTCAAACGGCTGATTCATTCTGAAACAAAGCATTTAATGAGTGAATCATTGAATCATTTTTATCAACCGATTCGTTCAAAAAGCAGATTCATTCAATAAGTATACACCGTCCATTGCTCAGAGACGCAAAACAGTGCTGCGATCTTTGTTTGTAACTATTTTCGTTGGCAAAATTGAGCAAAAACAAGCAATATTATGTCTAAAATGTAAGTCATTTATTGCTTGACTGAGATGTTAATTTGTGTTACTGTTTATTGGTGTTGGTGACTCAATCGATCATCTGTTCACAGAGGATGATAATGTTGATTGGCTAAACACAACAGAGGAAGAAAACTTACTCCATATCCCATACACCCCAACTCAATACTCTGCTTCTGAGATGCTGGAGCGTTCTGAGAAGTTCTACTCGCTCATGAATCTTAGACGATCTGTCCGCTTCATCAGTCCAGAACCAGTACCAAAAGAAGTGATTGACAATGTCATACGCACTGCAGGTAATGCAATCACCATGATCCAGTGGGTTCAATTTGACTTTATGGCATGTTGTTTGTTGATTTGGCAGAGGTGGCAAATCCCTATTCAGCTCAAAAGACAAAACAATTCAAAGCCAAAACTATGTGTGTGTGTGTAAGGCACTGCACCTAGTGGAGCTCACACTGAGCCCTGGACGTTTGTGGTGGTGTCTGATGTAGACGTCAAACACAAGATCAGAGAAATCGTTGAGGAGGAAGAGGAGATCAACTACAAACAAAGGATGGGAGACAAGTGGGTCCATGACCTGAAGAAACTGAGGTGAGTTTAAATAGAAGGGACACTACATAATATATAGTTTTGTGCATAGTATTTATTATTACTGTACTATTATTATGTACTGGTATTATGTTTGTGACCCTGGACCACAAACCAGTCAATTTTTTGAAACTGAGATTTATAAATCATCTGAAAGCTGAATAAATAAGCTTTCCATTGATTTACTGTATTGTTAGGATACAACTATTTGAAAATCTGGAATGTGAAGGTGCAAAAAAATTAAATATTGAGAAAATCACCTTTAAAACTGTCCAAATGAAGTTCTTAGCAATGCATATTACTAGTCAAAAATATCTTAATGGAACATGATTAATATACTTAATATCCTAATGATGTTTGGCAAAAATGGATCATTTTGACCCATACAGTGTATTATTGGCTATTGCTACAAATATACACATGCTACTTATAACTGGTTTTGTGGTCCAGGGTCACATATAACAATTACAGACAAATAATAATGTATTGACTAAAATACATTTAGTTATGATATTAGTGCCCCCTTGTGGTTTTTTTTTTTTTCCATTTTATTTATTTATTTATTTTCATGGAAAACTTTGTTTCAAACAGAGGTAAGTAATAATAATAATAACTATTATTATAAAAATAATTATTAATAGGTACGATACAACACAATCATTTAATAATATGTATAAAAATATTTTTTCTAATACAATACACTGTAATATAATAAAAATAATTATAATAATTCTTCTTATTAGTAGTAGTAGTAGTAGTAGTATTTTACAGTGTAGTTTGATAAATGTTACTTATTTTAGGTATTTTTGGTTTACAGATAAACATTACGTTTGATTATTATTATTACGTTTTAATAAATTCCTATAGCTGTGTTACTAGAGCCCCCTTGTGGTTAGTTTCCTCCATATTAGTTCTACCATAATTCTATTTCAAGATTTTATGACTTTAGAATTCACTAAATAGACTTCCTTCTATCCTATGTTAATATGCAGAGACAATTTGTTTTAGCTATTTGTAGGATAATTCAACAGAAAAGTGTAAACACATCAATATGTGCTGGTAAAATATTCTATAATAATGTAATACAAATATAATATAATAATATAAATATTTTAGAAATAACATCTTATTTTTATTAATAAAAATTAAAAATGAAATTAAAAATTAAGTATTTGAAAATTAAAAAAATATATATTTTATTAGACTTAGCATTAAAGACTTAGCTGCTAAAATGTTTTGTAATAACATAATAACATTTTTACATAATAATATAATATAAACATTTTAGAAATATAACATCTAATTATCCAGTACTAATTATTATTTAAAAAATAAAATAAAATAAAAATTATTTATTGATTAATTATTCAAGAAACTTTAGTATTTTATTTTTTATTCTATTTCAAGAATTTATGACTTTAGAATATAATACAGTTATATAATATAATATAATATAAATATTTTAGAAATATAACATTCTTATTAATAAAAATTACAAATGAAATAAAATCAGGTATTTGAGAAATTCTAGTATTTTGTTTTATTTAATTTTTTTTCTATGTCAAGAATTTTATGACTTAGAATTAGACTTTAGACTTTACAAGTACTTTTTTTAACGGGTTTTTATTTTGAAAATAAAGGCGAAGGGTGTCATTTGTCAGATGTTAACTAGACTTTAGAATTTCTATCCCATGTTATTATGCATTGACAACTTGCGTAAGCTATTTGTAGGATAATTCAACAGACACGTGTAAACACGTCAATTTGTGAATTTTAAAGCTGATAAAATATTAAATAATAATATAATAAAAATGTTATAGAACTGTAACATCAAATTTTTATTTAATTTAATTAAAAATAAATAATAATGACATTTTAAGAAATTCTAGTATTTTATTTTATTTTATGTTATTTTGTTTTATTTTTCTATTCCAAGAATTTCTGACTTTAGAATTCACTAAATAACAGTAAAGACCTACAAACAAAAAAACGTCTCTTTCACAGGACAGACTGGGTGAAGGAGTATTTGGATGTGGCTCCGTATCTTATTCTAGTGTTTAAGCAGACATATGGAGTTCTCCCCAAAGGCAAGAAAAGGACTCACTATTACAATGAAATCAGTGTATCCATTTCCTGTGGCATTCTGCTGGCTGCTCTGCAGGTCAGACACAAAAAACACACAAATCAAACTTTTTTTTTTTAAATTGTGGATCTGTGATTTGAATGACACATAATATTCCAATTGTTCTCTGCATTGTTACTTTTTTTGTTTTAGAACGTTGGGCTGGTTACCGTGACGACCACTCCACTGAACTGCGGTCCACAGCTGAGATCCCTCCTCCAGCGACCAGCCAATGAGAAGCTTCTAATGCTGCTTCCTGTTGGCTACCCTGCATCTGATGCCAAAGTGCCTGACCTCAAACGCAAGGACCTAAATGAAATAATGGTGACTGTGTGACATCATCAGCTGCCAAAAACAAATGTATTGCCATAAAAAGACCAATACCATAAAGGGATGTTACAGTAATAGTTTGCATAATTTTTACACAGAGTTTTACATTTTGCAGGACTCTTCATATATTATGAATCTGTTGTTACCTACACAAATCAATAAATAAATTACATGTTTGTATTTTCCCATACTAATGCTTTATGGTGTTTTCTTTCACTAACATATTTGAAAGGTTAATTTTACAAGTTTACAGCTACCATATATATATATATATATATACACATATATTTGAGTACTTTTATTTTTATCCAAACTGGGCTTTTATTTTGAAAGTAAAGGTAAATGTCGTTTGTTAAATGTTAACTAGACTTTAGACTTTCTTCTATATGAATTTTAAAGTCACTAAAAATATAATATTATAATAAATATATTTTAAAAATAAAACATGGAATTTTCATTAATAAACACATTTAATAAAATATATTTTAATCTGTCCAAAAGGGCTTTTATTTTGAAAACACGTTTCCTGTACGTAAAAGGAATTCAATAGAGTTGACGTGTTTGACGTTGACTAGTACAGGAAGTTGTTTTACTTAGTTGACAGCTTTCCTTAATCGATTACCTCACTAGTTTTGCTTTTTGTGATCGATATAGAAAGTAAATATGTAATATATCTCAACATTGTTCTAATTGGACTGTTATGCATCAGGCTTGGTAAGGGCAGCGGTGTAGTTTGAGTGTGTTTGTGGCGGTGACTAAGTTAACCCAAGCCGGTGGAGATGTGCTCTCTGGAGAAGGTGCTGGGCGACGCGCGGACGCTGCTGGAGCGGCTGAAAGAGCACGACACGGCCGCGGAGAGTCTCATCGATCAGTCGAGCGTCCTCAGCCAGAAGATCCACAGCATGAAGGAGGTCGGAAACACTCTTCCTGACAAGGCATGATATGAAATCTCTTACTGACCACCTACAGAGCACACATATGACCTCTAAGATCATGCATGGGACAGATTACAGTTGTGTGCATGTGTTATTGCATGTACACTGCATATTTATTTTTGCACAGCATCTGCTTTAGTGGGTAACATCTGAACTGATGAACCAAAGGTTATTTCTCGGATGGGTAGTTTCATAAACGTCACTGTTTTGCTCGTCATCAAGACACTACACTGCAAAAACATCGTTTTACTCAGTATTTTTGTCTTGTTTTCCAGTACAAATATGTAAATATTCATAAGTCAGAATACATTTACTTGAAAGGGAAATAAAAGATAAAGTTTGTGCATACAACAATACAAATTCTGTTTTTTTTGTCTGTTTTTTGTCTTATGTCTTAAATCTTATGTTATTTTTTCTCATTTAGGTCTATCTTGATTTTTTTTAGATATTTGTAATGGGAAAACAAGACAAAAATCATAAGTTAAACATTTTTTTTTTTGCCGTAAAAAAAATCTAAGAGGTCTGAACTTATGGATGAAAGCTTGGAATACTGTGCAGTATTTAAAAATATATATTTTTTAATTTAATTTTATTTATGTATTTTTGCATGTTATTGCTGATGTCTAATATGGTGCCTGATATTATAAATCTATCTAAAAATACAAACACGATAATGTACAATATTGATGGTTGAATTCAGTGAAAAATGTTTGTTATTGTTTTTGCGTTGTGTTGCATTTCGGACTGAATTAATTTTATAATAATAATAAATTAAAAAAAAAAAAAAAAAATTAAAATTGAGAACCCTGCAACTGATGATTATTTTAATAATTGGTTAATATTTTGTTTATTTCCATGAATAATCTGATTTAAAAATGTAAATTATTATTCTTGGCTTGTGTATATGTATATACACTGCCAATCAAAAGTTTTTGAAAAGAAAGATTTTTAATGTTTTTTTAAAGAACTGTCTTCTGCTCACCAAGCCTGCATTTATTTGAGCCAAAGTACAGCAAAAACAGTACAAAAATATTTGAAAAATCTTTTTACTATTAACTATTTTACTATAACTGCTTTCTGTTTGAATATATTTTAAAATGTAATTTATTCCTGTGATTTTAAAGCTGAATTTTTAGCATCATTACTCCAGTCACATTATCCTTCAGAAATCATTCTAATATTCTGATTTGCTGCTCTATTATTGCTATTATGTTGAAAACAGCTGAGTAGAATTTTTCAGGTTTTTTTGATGAATAGAAGGTTAAGAAGAATAGCCTTTATCTGAAATAGAATTCTTTTGTAACAATATAAATGTCTTTATCACCACTTTTGATACATTTAAAAATATGAATTTCTATCATTTCTTTTCCATAAATAAATAATTGTACTAACTCCAAACTTTTAAATGGTGTAGTCATATAATGTTACAAAAGCTTTTTATTTCAGATAAATGCTGATCTTTGGACCTTTCTATTTATCAAAAAATCCTGAAAAAATGTACTCAACTGTTTTAAAAATAATAATAAAATGTTTTAAGAACAGCAAATCAGCATATTAGAATGATTTCTGAAGGATCATGTGACATTGAAGACTGGAGTAATGATGCTGAAAATTTAGCTTTGATCACAGGAATAAAAGATATTTTAAAATGTATTCAAATAGAAAGCAGTTATTTTAAAAAGTACAAAAAATTCACAATATTACTGCTTTTGCTGTATTTTGGATCAAATAAATGCAGGCTTGGTGAGCAGAAGAGACTTATCAAAAATATCAAAAATCTTACTGTTCAAAAACTTTTGACTGGTAGTGTACATATAAAGATAGACACATAACATGCAGCCTGAATTGACTGATAATCAAATTTGTTGTGATTTAGTTGTTGCAGCTCTAAAACTCTGTATATGGTGCATCTAAATGAAGAATAACCATTGTCTGTTTTTCCTGTGTTTAGTACACGGAGGAAAGCACAGAGTATCAGGAGCTGTCCAGATACAAACCTCACGTCCTGCTGACCCAGGAGAACACCCAAATCAAAGACCTCCAGCATGAGAACAGAGGCAAGACAGCACAAGCTTCTTCAAAGTGTCTTGCATTTTTAAAGTGAATCCCTGATTCAACTCTTTGTGCTGTTCACAGAGCTCTGGCTCTCTCTGGAGGAGCACCAGTACGCTTTAGAGCTGATCATGGGCCGATACCGAAAACAGATGCTTCAGTTGATGATGGAAAAGAAAGAGCTGGATACCAAACCTGTGCTCAACCTTCACCAGGATCATGCCAAGGTGCCAAACCTTTAATTTCTTAAAGGAATAGTTCACCCAAAAATTTGAATTTTCTGAAAATGTCCTCACCTTCAGGCTATTCAAGATGTAGATGAGTTTGTTTCTTCATGGGAGCAGATTTGGAGAAATTTAGCATTGTATTACATCACTTGCTCACCAGTGGATCCTCTGTCATGAATGGGTGCCGTCAAAAACACGCAGCTTTTCTTCTCACAAGATGTTTATTGATGTACTGGAGTGGTGTGAATTAATTGTGTGATGTTTGTATCAGCTCTTTGGACTCTCGTTCTGACGGCACCCATTCACTGCAGAGGATCTATTGGTGGGCAAGTGATGCAATGCTACATTTCTCCAAATCTGTTCTTATAAATTCAGTTTTGGGTGAACTATTCCTTTTAAAGTTTGCATCTGTTTCTTTAAAACACTCCGATTGCATGTTCAAAATTCAGTCAGAATGAAACCTAAAATGGATCCAATGGATCCTCTGTCGTGAATGGGTGCCGTCAGAATGTTTCTTAAAAAACTCGCATCTTTTCTTCTCACAAGATGTTAATTGATGTACTGGAGTGGTGTGGATTACTTGTGGATTATTGTGATGTTTGTATCAACTGTTTGGACTCTCATTCTGACGGCACCCATTCACTGCAGAGGATCTGTTGGTGGGCAAGTGATGCAATGCTACATTTTTCCAAATCTGTCCTGATAAATTCATATTTTGGTGAACTATTCCTTTAACGGTTTGCATCTGTGTCTTTAAATTATTCCCATTGCATGTTCAAAATTCAGTCAGAATGAAACCTAAAATGGCTTCAATGGATCCTCTGTCGTGAATGGGTGCCGTCAGAATGTTTCCTAAAAACATGCAGCTTTTCTTCTCACAAGATATTAATTGATGTACTGGAGTGGTGTAGATTATTGTGATGTTTGCATCAGCTCTTTGGACTCTCATTCTGACGGCACCCATTCACTGCAGAGGATCTATTGGTGGGCAAGTGAAGCAATGCTACATTTCTCCAAATCTGTTCTTATAAATTCATATTTGGGTGAACTATTCCTTTAAAAGTTTACATCTGTTTCTTTAAATTACTCCGATTGCATGTTCAAAATTCAGTCAGAATGAAACCTAAAATAGGCCTTTTTATTCAGGAGGTTCAAAGCCAGTTGGAACGGATCTGTGAAATGGGTCAAGTAATGCGTCAAGCTGTGCAGATGGATGACCAGCGCTACTGCTCTGTGAAAGAACGACTGGCGCAGCTTGAAGTAAAGGCTTTGTTTTAATTCATCATCTTACAGTGTATGCTTTTGCATGGTCATGTAACACATTTTTTGTTTATGCAGATTGAAAACAAGGAGCTCAGGGGTCTGCTGTCCATCAGCAACAGCTCCGTGAGGCCACAGAGAGAGGAGACCAACCCAGCAGCCAAGAGTCCCGAGAAACATGAGTCGTCGTAGAGGAAATGTTTGTATATTTGTATGTCAGGTGACCTGGTGTCCACTGGCATATCTGTATTGGGTTCTCTAGTGTTGAATTAAACTGTCCTGGCAGTGGTTTAGCTTCCTGCTGCCTGATGATGCACTTTCTGATGTTTATTATTATTAATGATGCTAATGTTTTTGTTCAGGAAAGACGTATCACCTCTTAATACCTTCAGTTCTGGCTCGATTTTGCTTAAAATTAGATTTTTTGTCTTAAATTGATTTAGCCTTAGCAGGATTATAGGTCTTTTTAGGTCACATGATTAAATTGTGTTTGTATATAGAAACAGATTATTAACAGACCTGTTAACTAACCTCAGCATAAGATAGTGGTATCATTAAGAAAGTTGTATTTATCAGCAGTATTGCATCTTTAAACAGTTTGATGTGATGATCTTGTACGTCGTGTAACATGTAGAGCACACCTGAGTATCCTCTTAAAATGGCCTCTCGACATTTGCCAGTCTTTTTATTGTAAATTGTTGTATTTTCATCTCAGGAAAACAATCATATGTACCGCAGTTGTTATTTTGTATAACTCAGTATGTAAAATAAAATAGAAATATTCAAGTTTAAATGTGATTTGAGTTTTATATTCAGTTGTAAAATGTTTGTGATGAAACATAATGAAGTATAATAATGTATTAATGTTTTAAAGCTTTCTAAAATCTAAAAAACCATCATATGGTATGACAATTTCACTAAATCTGTAAATATTATATTTATATTATATGTAAAAAAAAAAAAAAACACACACACATTAAGCTTTTGATTATGTTTAATAATTTATATATTAATTTATGTTCAATTAAATCTGTTCAAATAAATCTTATTTGTAATCTAATTTACATTTATTTAGTTTGTACAAATTTACTATTTAATTTCTACATTTTATTTCAGTTTACTTTTTTGAAAGCCCATACAACATTTATAACTTTTGTGATGTATAACATTTGATATTTATTATTTTTAAAATAATATTAATTAAAATGGCTGATTATTAGGCTGTAACTGTATTATTGTATTATTGAGTAATGGAAAATTTCCATTAAACATATATATTTTTTCCCCATAAAATCATTTAATTTTAAAATTGTATTAACTTTTGTTCTCTGTGTGTGTGTGTGTTTTTATTTTTTTTTAATGTATTTAAAATTAAAATTATTTTTTATTTAATATTTTTATTTTAAAATATGTCTATATACCTTTCATTATGTTTTAGTTTGTTTTAGTACTTCAGGTTAGACAAAAATAGAAATGTTGCCTTAGCAAATAGCTGAAATAAAATAATTGTATTATTATTTAATATAATATTAATAATTATTAATAATATTAATGTTAATTATATTATTAATCACTTTTTATTTAGTATTAATATTAATTATTAATTTCAGTATTTCATTTGTAACTTTTAAGATACTCGAAATTATATTAAAAATTATATTATTTGTAAATAATGTTAATTACAATTGATAATTGTTCATATATAATTAATATACATGGAATTTTCTTGTAATATTGTTTAATGCAAATTTTCCATTAAATAAAAATATAATATTAATCCATATTTTGTATCTGGGCATCAATCGTATTTGTTAATATTTTGAATTAGATTTAATTTGTATATTTTGTGTTCATTTTAATTTGAAACTTTCTGTGCTTTGTAATTTTTATTAGTTTATTTTAAAATATGTCTATATATTGTCTACTTCAGCTTTATACAAAAATAGAAATGTTGCCTTGGCAAATAGCTGAAATATTTTTGTTTACATTTATTTCAATATTTCATTCGTAACTTTTCGAGATTCTTGAAATGATACTAATATCATTACATTTTAGTTATTTTAATACTTAAGCTTTAGACAAAAATAAAAATGTTGCCTTGGCAAACAGCTGAAATTAAATAAGTTTAATTACATTTAATTTCAGTATTTAATTTGTAACGTGTAAGATATTTGAAGTGAAAGTGTAATTTATCACGTCATTTATTTTGCATCATACTAACAAACTTTGTATTATTTCTCCGCCTGTCCAGCTGGTGGCGCCATCACGCAACGCGTACACACTCCTCCACTGCCGGTGAAGGAAAGTATGACAGCGTACTACAGCCTTCAACCCAAAGTCATCCACACCACCGCTGCCGTCCGCTGTTATCATGTCTGAGAAAGAGCTCGGCCAAAAGTGGGACCGCTGCCTTGCAGACTCGGCTATTAAGTTCGGTAAGAATTCATGTGATTCAGTGATCTGCTTTAGTTGACGGTATGTTGTCATGTCCGTGTAGGACACTCGGGTCACTGATAAGACGCTCACACGTTGGGTTTGGCTCAAATCTCCCTACCTAGACGCCTACTAGGACGCCTGTAGCTGTTGTTTTGAAAGCTCACTAGGTTTTGAGAACTATTATGTTTGTGTTTTTTATTAAAAAAGGTTATGAGAATTATTACTAGAACCGCCTACTACTAATCTAGACAAGACGCTGATAGTTACTGTGGGATAGTATGTTAAATTTACATTTTGTGGAGCACTTTTGACTGTTTTTGTCATGTACCATGCTATGCTTTAAATGTATACTTTACCATAGAATATCAAAGTAACTATCAATATGTGATTTGGGCATGCTGGATAATTTTGTGATATAATATTTTTTTTTTCTTGTAGGTACCGGTCTGGGTCTAGGAATTGTGTTCTCTGTTGTTTTCTTCAAGCGTAAGTATATTATATTATACCTTGTGTAAACCAGATTTATTAGAATGTCTTTATCCATACTAATGTCATTTTTTGTTTGTGCAGGCCGGACGTGGCCCATTGTGTTTGGTTCAGGACTGGGTCTCGGCATGGCTTATTCCAACTGCCAGAATGACTTGAGATCACATTATGCACTGCACAGTAAAGTTGCTAAGGTTTGTGTGTTTTGATTATTGATATCACATGTTGTCTTGGTCAGATCTCACCTATATATTTGTGTGCGTAGCAGAAATATCTGTTTGCGTTGGGGGGGAAAGATCTACAATACCAACACTAACAGTAAATTTTGTTAAAGAATTATTAAATTATTAAAAATTAAAACTATTCAAAATTAAAAGAAAATGTAAATATAAAAGTTAATTCAAACTTTTAAAAAAATTGAATTCAGAATTAAAAAAAATTACAATACCATCTTAATGATACTCTAACACAGATTTTATAAATAATTACATTTAGGATAAATCTATACATGTTTTTATAAATTGGGCTCATTAAAAATGCATAGAATCATGTGAATGTATTACTGAATATTTTTTATAAATTACTTGTAAAATTTACATACAAAACTGTTAGAGTATCATTAAGATGGCATTGATTTTTTTTTTTTTATTAATTTTTTAACGTTTTTAAAATTAGCTTTATATTTGCATTTTCTGTTTTGTTTTTAATTTTAAATAGTTTTAATTTTTAATAATTTAATGACTATTTAACAATTCAACATTTTAAATACATTTAAATAAAATGTAACATTTTATTTTTAAATTAAAAAAATGAATTTCAATTTAATTACAGTTAATCCATCTGTCATCTGAAGACACTAAATTTTTGGGTAACACTTTACAATAAGGTTCATTACTAGTTAACATTAGTTGACCACATTAGTTAACATAAACTAAGAATGAACAATACTTCTACAGCATTTATTAATCATAGTTAATTTCAGCATTTACTAATGCATTAGTAAAATTACAATTTTTGTTTGTTAACATTAGTTAATGCACTTAACTAACATTAACAAACAATGAACAATTTTTATTAATTAACGAAGAAAGATTAATAAATAGTGTAATAAACGTATTGTTCATTCATGTTAATACATTCATGCAAAATAATATATATATATATATTTTTAAATAAGCCTATA
>JAHKKF010538415.1:30013-56584 GCA_019740295.1 Labeo calbasu
TATATATATAATTTTATTTTATATTTTAAATATTTTATTTTATTTCAAGTAATGAAAATAGTTTATGGTTTTAGTTAATTACATCCCTGGCAAAAATATACTTTTGCCAATCTTTATAGTAATTCGGGTAACACTTTACAATAAGGTTCATTAGTTAACATTAGTTAACTACATTAGCTAAGAATGAACAATACATCTACAGCATTTATTAATCTTAGTTAATGTTTATTTCTGCATTTACTAATGCATTATTAAAATCACAAGTTGTGTTTGTTAACTTTAGTTACTGCACTGTGAACTAACATGAAGAAACAATGAACAACTGTATTTTTATTAACTAACATTGATAAAGATTAATAAATCGTGTCATAAAAGTATTGTTCATTAACTAATGTTAACGAATGACACCTTATTGTAAAATGTTACCAAAAATAATAATTAAAAAAGAAAAATTAATCATTATTTTGACTAATGAAAAGTTTTTTTAATTTATGGTTTTAGTTAATAATTATATCTCTGAAAAAAATGTACTTTTGCCCATCTATATAAGGTTAATAATAAGGTTCATTATTTAACATTAGTTAACTACATTAGTTAACATGAATTAAGAATGAACAATACTTCTACAGCAATTATTAATCTTAATATTAATTTCAGCATTTACCAATGCAGTGTTAAAATAAACACTTATGTTTGTTAACATTAGTTAATGCACTGTGAACTAACAAGACAACTAAATTACTGTATTTTATTAATTAGCATTAACGAAGATTAATAAATAGTGTTATAAATGTATTGTTTGTTTGTTTGTTCACGTTAGTTAATACATTAATGTTAACAAATGACACACTGTAAAGTGTTATCAATAATAATAATATACAAAATATAATAATATATTAAAAAAAAATTCAGTTAATGTTAATTTTATTTCAAATAATGGAAAAAGTTTAATACTTTTAGTTGTTAATTGTATCCCTGACAAAAATGTACTTTGCCCATCTATATAGTAATTTAAGTTATATTAATTTGTTGCCTTGTTTGGTAAATTGAGTCTTTTGCTTTTGCATGTAAATATTATTACAAAAGTCCAAGAATTGCGTTAATGCACAAATCATTCTGATAAATTATAAATTCACTGGATATAACATGCATTATTCAGTCAATTGGAATATGATCATGTAACCTATTCAGATTATATCAGAAGAATATTTAAGAAAAATATTTTATGCATCTAGATGTTATGCATGTATATTCATGGAGATCACTTTAAGCGTTTCAAATCCTGACCTGCTTTCTCCGGTCTCTTTCAGGAGCAGTAGAGTCACAGCAGTTATGGATTTTGTCATCTGCCTTGCTTTTCATATTCGAAGCCTGACATAATCAGACTGGTTTGTCAGGCTGGTTGTCTTTCTTTCTCCACAACATCCATGTTCTTGTACAGGACAGTCTGTGTTTATTTAATAAAATATTAAAAAAAAGGAGATTCGAAGTTTGCTAAGGATGATTTGAATGTGATTTTTTTTTTTTGTGGTGATTTTTAAAAAATGGCCCTACACTAACATGCTCTCCAAAAACCATAGGCTTCTATTATAACCCCAGTGATAACATCCCACGCTGTCATCTGGGTTTTGACCCAGGCCAGGTTGATATTTGGCAACCATCCCAAACTAGTGCAATTTGCTTAAAGCAAAACGCTTGCACAAACCTGCAGCGTGTCCAAAGCCGTGTTGGCATGGTGACAGTTCTCCAATAGTGAAGTACAAGCATACTTTTCATTTTTAATCTGGTGTGCTTATTCATAATTGCACTGTAATGTTGCTTTTTACATCAAAGTAAAAGTACATATCTTGAAGTTCTAATGCATGACCTTGTTCAGAAGTAGGGCTTCAGAAATGTTGGCTGTAATGATTATATAACTACAAATATTAAACTTATCTTTTGATTTGTCAAATGTATAGATGAAAATCTTTTCATCTTGTTTCATCTTGGAATAAACTTCAGTTTCAAAACCCACTTCTAATTCTCAGATGTATAATTGTCCACTCAAAACCACAATCATAATCAGTTTAAAAATAAATCTATGTACAATGACTTCATTTCCACATCTCTCGGTTTGCGAAAGCATGACCGAAAAGCATTTAAAAGAAAAGACTGTTGTGCACCTGTGTATTAAAAACATTGTTAAAGGCATAGAGGAAAAAGAGTGTTCACACATTAAAATGACATTTTAATCATTTGGTAGCAATCTTACGTAATTTCGTTTTTACATCTCACACATTTACATAAGCCTTTTGTTAATTGCTTGCTTCAATTAACCCAGAATAATAACTGACTGTGAATGCGCATGAAGTCGCATTAAGAGCGCAATGCTCAGACACGCTTTATGCCCAGCGGCATAGCGCGGATCCCGCAGGCACCCTGAAGTGGACGATACAGGGATTAGGAGGGCGCAGGAAACAGCATAGACGCCAACACGGTTACCTCTAGTGCACTCGTCCGCTCCCTTTTACTCAATTAAAGAACACTGAGCTCATCAAAATGCATGGAAAGCACAGAAATCCACCTGAACGGGAAGAGCGATAAGTTTGTTTTTTAATTCACCCATCTAAAAATATCTATACGGTAGTCTTGCTCTTGTAGCGCTCGCTCTCTTTCTCTCACACTCTCTTGTACCGAAGCCCACCTCGCAGTTGCCCTCCCCCAAAGAGTGTCATCATGACACGTAGCTTTGAAATACTCTGACAGGCACAGAATTGCTCATACTGGTGCTAAGCATTGAAGAAGCCAGACTATTGACAAGGAAATGTGTCATTTTATTGCTTTGCTCATCTCACATTAACAAATGGACTGATGGCAGCTGAATATCCTCGCACTGAGGCGCAGAGAGCGAGCGAAATCACCAACCTTGCCAGGGGAGAGATGGAAAGGATTACTATAAACGGGACATCTTGATCTTTCTCGCCACCTGAGGTGACCCGCAGATCAACTGCTTCGCATTCAGCTTCGCCCTCTCAATGCACTTGAAAAGTGCCGGATGCGTGTTCGCTTCATCGAGACCCCAGGAAGCGCACACGGTCCTATTCAACTCTCCGATGATGAGTGGCTCACCTATCCCTCGAGTAGAGGCAGCATCAGGTGCGGACGCCTGGAATGTTCACAGGAGCTTCAACGACAGCGGTACTATCGGTGACGGCTGGAGCATTAGTGGCAGCGGTCCCTGGCTTCTCGCAGGCATGCTGTCCCTCATCATTTTGGTGACAGCTTGTGGGAACATTTTGTTGATCGCCTTGGTGTTTGCACATCGCTCGCTACGCTGCACCTCCAATTGCTTCCTGGTGTCCCTCTTCCTGTCGGACTTAATGGTGGCTTTGGTCGTGATGCCCCCTGCTATGCTTAACGTGCTGTGCGGGACTTGGGTGCTGGCGCCCGGATTCTGCCCCGTCTGGCTTTGCTTCGACGTGATGTGCTGTAGTGCTTCCATCCTCAACTTGTGTGTCATCAGTCTGGACCGCTACCTCCTCATCATCTCTCCGTTGCGATACAAACAGCACATGACCCCGCCTCGCGCCTTGCTTCTGGTGGGCGGGGCTTGGGGGTTGGCAGCCCTCACTTCCTTCCTGCCAATCAAGATGGACTGGCACAGCCTGGGTCGCACGCAAGACCTTGCCGAGAACTATCCCGCCAACGGCACGGTCTCGAGGATGAGCTCCTTCTACCCTTCTTCGTACTTCCAGCTCTCCACGTCAGGGACGCCGTCCACGCAGTGCCGCCTGCGGGTGACTCTACCCTTCGCCCTCGTGGCGACCTTTCTCACCTTCTTCTTGCCCTCTACGGCCATCTGCTTCACCTACTGCCGGATCCTGTTGGCGGCCAGAAGACAGGCTCGACAGGTGGAGGCTCTTAGTCATCCTGCTTACCCGCATCACTCGCCCGGCGAACCATCTCGTCCTCCTTCTCCCGGGCATGCCGTCCAGGACGGAGACGACTACAGTCATCAGGAGCCACACTTGTTACGGCAAGCACCGGTGAGAAATCCTGGTGAATGTATTGGTGTTTGTGTCTGAGAGTGTACGCCAGGGTCCCGATGTCTTCCAGAGTTTAGTTCACCTGTCTGAAGACCTTGATTAGCTTGCTCAGGTGTGTTTGATTAGGGTTGAAGCTAAAGTCTGCAGGACCGAAGTTACGTATACCTGGTGTACGCATACGGCTCAACAAACTAGTCCACGTGGAGTGCATGCCTTCTCAAACTGTTTTGGCCTATTGTTCATTTACATAGCCACTGCTTATGCAAGAGAAAAAGCTGTGTCATTACTGACACAATGCTGCATGTTGAGAACATCTAAAGAATTCCCCGCACCTTAACCAACACAAAAGGATAGGTGAAAGAGATGTAGCGGAAAAGGAAAATTCAATTTTAAGGACTCGAACAAAGTAATGAGAGACGAGATGAGATGAGGTGTCGGAGTGCCAATAAGGCATTCGAAGATGAGGGAGGGTAGGACTATTCAAGGGAATAGCAAAGACCTTGCGAGGCACTGTCACTTTCAAGAGCTTTTATCTGAGAGAGGGAAAGGCATAAATAATTACCCCAGGCCAAGGTAACATTACAACCCGTCTCTCAGCAGCCGAATCGCTGTGAAATCTCGATGAATATATTCTTTTCTCTTTCTCTCAGCTGTCGGTGAACAGCGAGCGCAGACTGGCTCACAGGCAAAGGAAGAGAGCTCTGAAAGCCAGTCTTACCCTGGGAGTGCTCCTGGGTCTCTTCTTCAGTGCCTGGCTTCCCTTTTTTATCACCAATATGGCACAGGTGAGTCCACAAAACAACCTCATTAGCGTTCATTCCTGTTGAATCTTACCTTGACCTTAGTGGCAAATTAACTGCAGTATGACAAACCGAGAAAGATTCCCTATTTAATCGAGCAATTATTCCTTATCCTCCTCTCGAGCTTTCAACGATCCCGTCCCCCATCTGTGTCCCTCACTTTGCTCAGATCTCGAGCTTCTGGGCAAGCCTGTCTCTAGCCCTTCTTCACACACAATATGGTGTGTGAATAGCACTCCATCTCTGTCTCCTACTCTCCCCTTCTCCATCCCTGGCATCCCAACATCCACTTCCGACGAACTAGACATGCTTGACCTTTTCGAGTCTTAGCTACATTATGTACTGACTTTGTGATCTAAGACCTTTTCTTCTATACATCCAGGCGGTGTGCGAGTGCGTGCCACCCTCCTTCTTCGATGCCATCACCTGGCTGGGCTACTGTAACAGCACCATGAACCCAATTATATACCCCATGTTCATGAGGGATTTCAAGAGGGCTTTGGCACGGCTTCTACCCTGCTGTTCTTCTTCTCAAGCCCCTCGTAGGCCATCACTGCCACTTTCCCTTTCTCTACGCAACTCAGGGGAGCCGCAACTGCCCACCGAACCCCCCTCCCTCGTGTCTGACCCGCCTCAGCTACCGGCGACGGCTACGGACGCCGTTAACCTTCTTGACGCGGAGCACGCCGGGATCGACCTGCCTCTGCTGCTGCCCAACCAGGTCGATACATTAGACGATTGATACGCCAAGATGTGTGACTTATAATTATAGGTTTATAAAAAATGTGTTGAAACATACCGTGGCACAAAAAAAAAAAAATCAATGGGATAAGTGTTAATGGGATAGTTGTGCCTAAACTGGAAGGCTGCATCGCTCCTCGAGGCAGATCACGGAGATTGTACATTTAGAACGGACTCGACACGCATCCCGCTTCATTCATTACCATAACAACCAAAACAACAGATGGATAAAGCAGACGAGAGCGAAAGAAATCTCACTAATACCTCACACAATGTCAAGTGGGTTGTCTGTGGAGCTGTAATTCACATCTTAATTAAACAGCAAACCCCTTTTAATGAAGGGGGCAATGGTATACACAAAACACTGACAGTTTTCACATATCAAATTATATTTAGCAGTGGTTAAAAATCTATATTAATTAGAGATGATATCCAGAAATAACTTAATGAGGTTATTAGACAGTTCCAGAATGACAAAAAGCTAAGGTTCCAGTTGGTTCTAGCTTATACAGTTGAGGTCAAAAGTTTACATACACCTTTTGGAAAATGCAAAATGTTAATTATTTTACCAAAATAAAAGTGATCATACAAAATGCATGTTATTTTTATTTATTACTGCCCTGAATAAGATATACATTTTGAATTTAAAAATTGGGGTTAAATGTAACTTATTGTCTTCTAGGAAATGTAAGTATCTTCTGTGGCTTCTGAAGAGCAGTTCTAAATGGAAAAAAAACATGATATTTATGCAAAATGAGAAAAATGTACACATCTTCATTCTGTTCAAAAGTTTTCACCCCTGGCTCTTAAATGCATCTTGTTTCTTTCTGAAGCATCAGTGAGCGTTTGAACCTTCTATAATTAGTTGCATACGAGTCCCTCAGTTGTCCTCAGTGTGAAAAGATGGATCTTAAAGGCATACAATCATTGCTGGAAAGGGTTCAAATACACAAAAATGCTGAAAACACAGAATTTGTGGGACCTGAAGGATTTTTCTGAAGAACAGCAGGCAGTTTAACTGTTTAGGACAAACAAGGGACTCATGAACAACTATCACTAAACAAAAAAACAGCTTAACAACACAGTATTAAGAATCAAGTGTATGTAAACTTTTGAACAGGGTCATTTTTATACATTTAAAAACTATTATTTTCTCTTGTGGACTGTATGTCATCTTTCATGTGAAATATCTTATTCAGGTCAGTACTAAATAAAAACCATCATTCCTTATTTTGGTAAAAAATAATTAACATTTTGGAGATTCTGCAAGGTGTTTGAAAACTTTTGACTTCAGCTGTTTTGGGTGGTGTCTAGATGGTAATATTTCTTCTGCTAAAAGTCTGTAGATTCACATGTGACATTCAAACACTGTGTTTATTTGCGTTCCACAGCGACCCTACGCCTAAAGCCCAAAGTATACTTTGTTTTTGTTCGCGTACGCTAGTGTATGCATATAGTCAAACGCACAGCCTTTCAAACTGTACTCTATTTGATGTTGCGCGCAAATATGGGCGGGCGACACATGCGCTCTTTATTTATGTGCTCTATTATTTTTCCCCCATAAAAAATATTTTAAAACTCTTTTAAACCAAAGCTGGACTATCTCATACCCTCTCACTCACAAGCGCTTGTCAATGCAGCCATCTGTTGTTGTTATTCCATCTCTGTAGTTTTGTTTTCTACAGTGTTGCCACCTTGTGGAACAACTGAGTACTGCAAAACAAATTCAATGCGCATGTGCGATCTGCGCGTACTATTTTGACGACAGAATTAGTGCCACACGCACTGTACGCTGACCCTAGCGTACGCATATACGGTACTTTGGGCTTAACCTTCATCTTGGTAGCAGCAAATTTGAACCTCAGGAGTTTCTCGGAATGAGTTTTAACATTTAGACCCGACCCACATCCTGTGAGTTTTGAATTATGGAAATGTCATGATTTCTTTATTCTTGGCTCAGAACAAGCAGGCTTGCCATTGATTATTTGTTCCCCTGCTTCAGTGTGCAACTGGTAGGTTGTGTTTGTGCTTTCAGTAGTCCAGTTTGTGTCATCCCAGTCCCAGGACGTGTGCTCACAGTCTGTTTCACCTTCATCCTTGTTTGTTTTGCCCTGATCTTGAGATGGTTCAACATGATCCTCGACTCCGAGAGCACATGGCGAACGCGCGTTCCCTTGACAGGCTTCAAGGACGCCATCACATTCGCCGATGGAGTCTAGTAAATCAGATATATCAGGGATATCCCAGCCATTCTCAGAGTCCTTCCTCTCACCACGTTCCTGTGTCTGTTTCTTGTATTCAGCTACATTTGCCTCTGAGGTATCTTGGTTTGAACTGTCTATGGATGGCTCCTCTTTCTGACCAGCTGAATCTGGAGTGCCTGTTTTTTCCTGAGATAAATGTACCAGCTGTAGTTTGCCACTCATAGCACCAGCTTCTTCCCTGGTGGGAACCCCTACTGCTACTAGGATGGTGTCCATCTGACGCATGTAGTCCAGGTGTCCTTTTACCTAAGAGGTGGATAGAACATACCCATGAAGCAAGAGACAAATACTTTACATTACCTAACAATTTTTACAGTGTTTATATTGATATCCTCAGTCTTATTTTAGTGGTGCTTCAAAATTGTTCGGAACGATCGAGCTTTGGTGCGTAACTCAGGCATGCATGATACCTCAATCCACGCAATGTATGCTAGTACTTTTTTTAAGCGATCAAATTTTATGGACAAAAAAAGCTGTGAAAAACTCTCACAGACTTGCACTACAAGTCAAAAAATTTTGAACAGTAAGATTTTTAATGTTTTTTAAAGAAGTCATTTCTGCTCACCAAGCCTGCATTTATTTGATGCAAAGTACAGGAGAAACAGTACAACATTTTTCAAAAATATTTTTACTATTTAAAATAACGGTTTTCTATTTGAATATATTTTAAAGTGTAATTTATTCCTGCGATTTCAAAGCTACATTTTTAGCATCATTACTCCAGTCACACGATTCTTCAGAAATCATTCTAATATTCTGATTTTGCTCAAAAACATTTATTATTAGTAGTATTTACTGAAAACAGTAGAATTTTTTCAGGCTTTTTTGACAGAAAGTCGAAAGTTTGATCAATTTAAAGCATCCTTGCTACATGAAAGTATTAATTTATATAATTTCTTTCCCCAAAAACTCCAAGCTTTTGAAAGGTATAGTGTATAATGTTGATCTTTGCATCTTTCTATTCACCAAAGATTCCTGTAAAAAGATGTACTCAACTGTTTTAAATATTGATAATAATAATATATGTTTCTTGAACAGCAAATCAGCATATTAAAATGATTTCTGAAGGATCATGTGAAACTGAAGATTGCAGTAATGATGCTGAAAATGTAGCTTTTATCACAGGAATAAATTACATTTGACAATATATTTAAATAGAAATCAGTTATTTTAAATAGTAAAAATATTTCTAAATGTTATTGTATTTGCTGTACTTTGGATAAAAATAATTGCAGGCTTGGTGAGCAGAAGAGAAAAAAAAATCTTACCATTCAAAAACTGGTATTGTAAACTATAAAAAGAGTTATAAAAAAAAAAAACTTGATTTAGGCCAGTAAGTAACCATCAAAAATACCCTAGCAACAGACTAAAAGAACATAATTAAAAATGTTTTTCACAGGCAAGAACCAGTGAAAAATGTACATAAGGGTAGAATCCATATTTAAAATTTTCACAACTAGAAATACAGAAGACATACAGTCTGTTCAATGAGTTGCAATGTTTTTAACCTCACTGACCTTTGAAAAAGGTCAGTGAGATTTAATTTTGAAAATCTCCCTTAGACTATTATTCACCATTTGGTGAACATCATGGTATCACTGCTATATTTGCATACCGAATTGTGGTCTGTTTGATTTATTTTCACTATAGCTGCTTTGACATAGCAGCATCACATTATGTGACATCTGCTAATTTTGTACGTGAACAGTGAGATTAACCTGATAAACCTAAAACTGTAACACTATTATTGTGCTGTCTTACAAGCACTGGTATTTATTTCAGGAAATGCAAATTCAGTTGCTTATTAACATTTCTTCACATGCCAAAAGAAGGTGCAATTCTTCACATGCCTCGCATTGCAGCCGCGTAACCAGGGTTCTTGAACTGATTACCTTGCCATGTCTCCCGCTGATTTATCTAAGATGTATTATTGTTTCTTACATGAAAATCATTTTACTGCTTTCACAAAAAAAAAAGCATTTCTTTATTTGTCCAGCATGATGTAACCTGTATTCTGTGTCTGTAAGTTCAGAAAGATCTCAAATTCAGTCCTTTGTTTACAATATGTGACATGGATGGTGAGCATGATGACCTCTTTGAGATTTCCAAACTGTCTTTGCTCACTGTATCATAGAAGGCATTGTTATGAATGGATCATTTTAAGTTAAAGTGATTTTTTTTTACATTTGTGTGTCGCATAAAATAACACTTTTCCTGGTCATTTTCATTTTTTTTGAGGTAACAGTGCTGGATTTAAGGATTCCGCTTGAATATCAACGAGCAACTTCCTGTGACAGTAATTACAGTAATTGTAGTCTTTTGAGGGTGACAATTTAACAATGCCCTTTCTATTCATGGCAGGGAATGTTCTGCAAAAAGCATTAAATCATTTCTGTCCAAAAAAGTAACTTCAGATGACTTCAAACCTTAAGCAACTGGAAGGAAATTAAACTTTGACTTTGCGATAATATAATGTCATGCCATTGTGTTGAATAGTTACTATTCCAGGCAGTATATTGAATCTCAGACACCAAGAACCTTTAAAAAAAAAAAAAAAAAAGAACATCTACTGAGAACATCAGGGACTTGATACTCAATGCACACACGCATTTACTTACCACTGATGACAGATCCACATTGATTATTTTGCGGTCTTGCGAATTGATTGGCTGGAGCCCAGCAACAGACAGCCTGACAGATGAACTTCTGTAGAGGAATCCAAGAAGCCAATCCCCTCTAAACCAATAAAAACAGACAGAAACATATTTACGAACATGTTAATGTAACAACTAGCTCTGTTGATTAAAATTAAAATGAACAAATGTAGTGAGCAAAACCATAATCTCCAAATTTGTAGTTAACATGTTGAAACTGTACTTTTCTTCATCTGGTGGTCTAAAATGCAATTTGGTAAATGTGTAATTTAAAATTGATTTTTAAATTAATGAATTAATTTAATTTAATTAAATAAAACAAAACCTAATATGTTAATGTGAAACTCAGCCCTTTTCATTTAGAGGCACTAAATGATTTCATCCCAATCCAAATCTGACATTTCATTGTTTTCCTCCCCTTTATGAAGACTATGGTCATGTGATAATTCAATTTCGATCTGAGCTGACGTCCTTAAGTTTATAAGCAACTTACTTGTTTCAAAGAACTGTTTGGAATGTTTGGAACTGATTGGAACTCAATAAATGAAATTGCACAAACATTCAACCACAGTAACTGTGAACATATAATCCAAGTTAGTCAAATTTAAAAAATAATTATTTCAAAGAATTTTTCCCTTTTTTATGGTTAAATTAAGTTTTATTAATCAAAGAGCATGTCTAATTAAATAAAATCATGAAACTTATACAATTTCACATCAATATAATAAAAGTTTAACAAAAATGACATGTTTAGGGCCCTATAAAATGTTTTATTTCTTCTCACCATGTTTTATTGTTAGCAAATTCTGTGTTTTAGCATGTCTAATTATTTAAATGCATACTAAATTTATTCAAATTTATTCTTAAAATAGCCTTTTTTACCCTCAGAAATTCTGTGTTGTGTATTTTAAATGTTCTGGTTATCAAATGAAGGCATAAAACATTAATTTCATTTATCTTTTAATTATTGAATTTTTTTTTTTTTTTTTTGGCAAACAAAGGGGAATTTACTATTAAAATTAAAACATGGAAGAAATGTTGTGTGATTATACACTAAAATGTTTTTCATTTTAGTAGTAAAATTTTCATTTTAGTAGTAGTAGTAATAGTAGTAATACATACCTGGCACAGCGTCTTCAAGTTAAACCGGACTTTTATTTTGACAGGTTGCCATGTCTACCTTTACATTTCTGTGTATACAATGATATAACGCTAGTTTTCCTAATATGGAACGGTCAAATGCTCATGAAGTGATTCTCAGCAGATATTGTTCATGTATTTATGTCTGAAATCGCCGTGAGCGTTATGCGCGCTTCAATGTGTGTAGTAAACAAAACCGTTAGTCTGCTCCATTCATTAAAACAGAGACACGCAGAACATGCAGGATTCACATTTAAATGGTATTTTTGCGGCGTAACATTTACAGATACTAGTCCATATTGCAGTTTGATTTAAGTGTAATGACCTACTTTTGATTAATTTATTCAAACGTTGACAAACGTTGTACTTTCTGTATGACTTGATTCCGCGTTTTCCGCATCGCAGAAATCATAGGGCCCTACATAACCTACACGCATATATTAAACCTGCATCACAAATATTAATTTAATTGAATCATAGAGTTTGTGAAATTACAATAGAGTTATAGTTTATGCTTTTCATTTGGGTTTAATATATCACGTAGCTTTGGAAAACGGTTGAATAATGCGTTTCATGAATTCTCATTCGTTGAATGCACCACTTTCGGTATTTTGACGGTTACTCGACACGGGCAAAATGCAATTGAGGATTTTTTAAAATCAAGTACGCCGTTTGAACTGAGAAATCATGACAGCCCTACTTACCTGCAATATCCATTAACAATCTTCCCGGCCACTACCCTGGACAGTCGCTGCCATGCTTTCTCGGACCCGTCCACCGGGGCTCCCAGCAGCACCACATCCTCCACCACACCTTCGCTACCTGCCCGATAATAAGAGACAGAAGTCTTTCAAACAGTTCTGTGCGATCAGATTCTCATTTACAGCCTCACACCTCTCAGATTCCATCTTTCATTACGATGACAAAGGGAACACGACTCAATCTGGCTTGCAGGAAATTTGTCCAAGTCTAGCTCTGTCATGTGAACACTTCTTGAGATGCAAGGTCTTAAAGACAAAAGGATGTTCCCTTATTATCACAGACTCATCAAAATGAATAAAAAGCATACCCTGATCATTAGCGAGCTCTTCTAGGCAGAAGTAGATGACACGAGCTCCAAGGCTAAACCCAATTAGATTGACAGGCCGCTTTCCCTGCACAAAGATAGAAGATAACTATATTCACATTTGAAAGGTTAATATTACATAGGTGATGAATTTTGTACAGCCTACTGAATCATGTTTAATATGTAACAAGGCCTTTAAATGATCAACATAATCAAAACTTTGCTGAAAAACCCATCTTCTGTCATCTAAATGATAGTTTATACTTTTTTAGCAAATAAAAGGCTTATGACTGTAAAAACGTCAAGGTTCATTTTTGTTGTGAAATCTTTACTGACTTTTAAAAAGTAAACAAAAATAACTTTTATATTGTTATTAATATTTCAAGATGAACATTTAATCATTGCATTGCATTGTATGTCTTTAAACTACAGAGCTTTGCTCATAAAACTAAGCATTTAAATATGTGACCCTGAACCACAAAACCAGTTATAAGCGTCAATATTTTTTAAAATTAAGATTTATACATCAAAATAAATAAGCTTTCCAGTGATGTACGGTTGGTTAGGATAAGAAAATATTTGGTTGAAACACAACTATTTGAATATCTGGAATCTGAGGGTGGAAAAAAATCAAAATATTGAGAAAATTGCCTTTAGATGAAGTTCTTGGCAATGCATATTACTAATCAAAAATTGAGTTTTGATATATTTACAGTAGGAAATTTACAAAATATCTTCATGAAACTTGATCTTTACTTAATACCCTAATGACTTTTGGCATTAAAAAGAAAAAAAAATAATTTTAACCCAAACATCGTATTTTTGGCTATTGCTACAAATATACTCGTTCTACTTAGAACTAGTTTTGCGGTTCAGGATCACATATCTTACTGTTATTGGAAGATATAGAGTGACAATCGATTTTTATATGCATATTCTGTAAGTAGTCCACTACACTGCTATAAAAATCTCATTGATTTACATTACAAGCTATTATAATATCATACTGTTTGGTTTTACAAACAGCAGCAACTGAATCAAATGACATCTGAATAAAACCAATGTGTTTTTTCTCCTCGAGTATGAGCCACACTGTCCTTAGAGCTTGTATGTGACCTGTAACACTCCTTGAATTAGTCATTTCAAGCCGAATTGAACTGAAATTGTCAAAGACTAAGGAGAATCTCAAAGATGTCGATGTCTTGCATGACTCGGCTTGACTCTGACCTGCTGTCGGCTCCGGAGCACCTGGGCGAGGTGTTTTCCCACCTCGGCTGAGCGACTCAGGCACACTCCCCAGGGGTTGTCGATCACACTGGCCACAGCCAGCAGAGAGGCAGGCCATGTCAGAGCCGTTACTATGCCTGAACACAGACAAGAGAATGAGCAATGCGGTTATTCTGGACACCTTAAAGCAACGTGTGACAATTACAACATTCTTTCATGATGCTACAAAGCCATTCTGAGGCAGTTTAAAACATGGTATAAAATAGGGTCAGGGGACAAACAAAATAATATATGTAATCCTGAAACACAAAACCAGTCATAAGTAACACAGGTATATTTGTAGCAACAGCCAACAATACAGTGTATGGGTCAAAATGATACATTTTTCTTTCATGGCATAAAATTATTAGGATATTAAGTATTGTTTTAAGATGTTCCATGAAGATATTTTGTAAATTTCCGATAATAAATATATCAAAACGTAATGTTTGATTAGTAATATGCATTGCTAAGAACTTCATTTGGTCAACTTTGAAGCACCCTTTTTTTGCACCCTCAGATTCCAGATTTTCAAAATAGTTGTATCGCAACCAAACACTGTCCAAACCTAGCAAACCACACATCACTGGAAAGCTTATGCAGCTTTCCATTCATCTTTCCATTCCATCTGATTTCGATTCAATTTGATTCAATTTGATATTGAATATTTTGGATCTACAGTAGTCAACATTTGAAGTGGATCAAAACCTTTCATCAAAGTTTTCCTTAAACTAAAACAATTACCATTCTTGTCTTAGGACAGCTTTGATAAACTTTTTTGATCCACTGCAAATGTTAACTACTGTAAAACAGGTACAGTACATGTCAAATTTTCTCAAGGAAAAAAAAAAAACTAATCAACTAACGCTGTAAAATATTCTTGAGATAAGTTGGGAGTTACATTACTATAGTATTGAAGACTAAAATTAACTGATTTGTAAACAAATGCTTAAATTACACTCAAAAAGTGTTTATAAAAATAAAGTTACAATTACATAATAATATTTCTGCTCCAGTTTGTTTTTTGAAATATAAACATTTAAATGGTGGCTATTATAAAAACCTGACAGATTTATTTAAACATAAATTAAACATTGAAGAGTAAAAATTATAATTAATGTGTTATATGGTGCATATATTTAGCAAAATGCTCCTCTCTACAGTTCATTTTTCTAGTGAACTAACGAGTTTTGGTCACCGAATATGTTGTCCTGAGGTTAATTTGACGTTATGTTATATATTGTTTACAAGCTGTAATATAGACATATTTGCACTGAAACACTTAAGAATCGATATTGTTTCGTAAAAATGGGAACTGATTAAAATCGAGAAATCAGTATTTTTTTACAAAGCTCAGATATATATATATATATATATAGATAGATAGATAGATAGATAATGTACATATACATACTATCCTTCAAAAGTAAGTAATCTTTAAGATTTTTTAAAATAGTCTTGAGAAATATTAATTTAAATAACAGTTTTCTAATGTAACACATATTAAAATGTGATTTATTTTTGTGATGCAAAGCTGAATTTTCAGCATCATTACTTTAGTCTTCAGTGTGACATGATCCTTCAGAAATCATTCTAATATGCTGATTTATTACATTTTGACACGATTCTTTGATTAAAATAATTTTTTGCATTTATTTTAATGTATTTAAATGTAAATATTCTGTGTCCTAAACATTGTTCTTTAACTGGACAAATTATTTTTTTGTATTTTTTATTGTTTGGTTTGGTGAGTCTGTTAAAATAGACGATGAGCTGTAGAAAAGATTGTGCGTCTGTAGACGCGTGGGAGAGAATTCTGCCACTGAATAAAACTGCAACGGCCACTCAGCAGAACATAAAAAATTTCAGCACTGGATCATCATTCATTATAACACACATGAATAAAAGAAACTGTCACAAACTTAAGATAAAGTGAATAATTATAACTGCACACTTCAATACTTACATAAATAAGCTAAAGCACAAGAGACTTTCTATTTTCCTCAAACTAGCAGTGCTACCTTAACACTGGTATAATAAAGCAGACATACCTGAGAGCACTGTGTATTTGAGGGCCTCCTGAGCCACGACACTAACAAGCCCATCCCATAATGAGTCCAGAATAGAGCCCAGGTCCAATAAATAACGCGACTCCCATTTTAGACAGTACTGCTCACCACACGCTCCTAGACTGGACCAGGGAGCCTGAAATGAACCTAGGATGGGCAAGAGAATCTAAACCTTAGTGTGAACAGTAGAATATTTTGGGCTTGTAATGTTAAAGAAATAGTTGTTTTCATAAAAAAATGGAAAACTCCTGAATATGTACTCACCCTCAGGCCATTTAAGATGTAGATGCGTTTTTTTTCTTCATCAGAAGAACAGATTTGAAAAAATGTAGCATTACATCACTTGCTGCAGTGAATGGGTGCCGTCAGAATGAGAGTCCAAACAGCTGATAAAAACATCACAATAATCCACAAGTAATCCACACCACTCCAGTCCATCAGTTAACATCTTGTGGAGTTAAAAGCTGCATGTTTGTAAGAAACAAATCCATTATTGAGACATTTTTAACTTCAAACCACTTCGTCCAGCTAAAATACAAGCTTTCTGCAGTGAAAAAGTTGTCTCGTCTGAATCAGGAGAGAAATCTGCACAGATCAAGCACCGTTTACAAGCCAAAAAGTCTAAAACGATTCTAAACAAATATGCGGGTGGATTTTGATGTGAGAGAACAACAGGGAATGGGCTTTTTCCACTGGAGGAAGCATTATTATTGACTTGTATTTTGACTAGAACCAACGGTTTAAGGTTAAAAAATTTTTTAAAGATGGATTTGTTTCGTACAAACACACAGCTTTTCACTTCAAAAGATGTTAATTGATGGACTGGACTGGTGTGGATTACTTTACAGTGATGTTTTTAATCAGCTGTTTAGACTCTCATTATGACGGCACCCATTCACTGCAGAGTATCAATTGGTGAGCAAGTGATGCAATGCTAATCTCTCAAAATCTACTCTGATGATAAAACAAGCTCATCTACAGCTAAAATATTCAGCTATTTTTAATGTTTAGTTAGACCATTCCTTTAATAATTAATAAATGTCACATGCGTTTAAAAAAATGCTTTTTTTTTTTTAAAAGTACTAGGGCTGTCAGACGATTAATCGCAATTTATTGCATACAAAATAAAAGTTTGAGTTTGCCTAATATATGTGTGTGTACTATGTGTAATTATTATGTATATATAAATACAAACACATTCCATTCATGTATATATATTCAAGAAATATTTACATGTATATATATATATATATATATAAATAAAAACATTTTGTACATAACATATTTCGCTTAAATTTATACATTAATTTGTGTGTATTTATATATGCATTATAATTATACACAATACACACACATTTGTTAGCCAAACTCAAATTTTGATTTTGTATGTGATTAATCGTTTGACAGACCTAGTATTAACACAAAAGTGTTAGTAACTGAAAAAAAAAATGCTATTTTGATGGAGATGTAATATGTGGCGCTCACTGTATTTGCCGCTGCACAGCCAGCCCGTCACGGCTATAGTGAGATGAAGATGCTTTCCAGAACTCATTGGAAGAAACTCAAACTCTTCTATAGCGCCGACACGCTTGTTCATTTTATAGCCTGAAAAATGAGTAAACATACCTTGTGTTATCATATAAAGTAAATATAAAGTAAATAAACATAAATATAGGTTGAAAACAGAGATAACTTGATCTGCAAACGGATATAAACAGAGGCAGGCGCACACACACTACAAACTGCATCTGAAGAAAAACTAAGCAGCTCCAATAACCTTGAGTTCAGTTCACTTTGAATGAGAGCTGACAATGTGCTTTGAAAACAGGATTATATAAAACTCTATTCGAACCAGAAAAAGAACTGTAACTTTATCATCACTGTCAGTCTGCTAATTCATCTTCTCACCTATCAATCTTGTAACACAGCCTAGTGATTCAAAACGGTGACCCTTTTGGTTGCAAGAATCATGCAAGAAATTACATAAATCTCTTGCACTTCTGAAGAACAGAACCTTTTATAGCAACACTGTATTAAAGTTCACTACATAGTTCATTTTATAATAAATGTTATTATTTGTTATTGTTACTATGTTTTATTATCAGCATAAACAAGTTTCAGTTAAGTCAAGTAGCTTGCCTGTTAACCCGGCCCCTGCAGCTCCAAACAAGGAGGCCATGATGGCGATGCCCGTGGCTGATCCAAGTACAGCGGCTCCACCCGCTCCCAGCACCGCTCCTGCCCCAGCAGCCACCAGAGGAGCCGCCAACCCTCCTGTAACACCTGATAAATACACATACATGATCATTAACACCAGAGAAATGAAACAACATAAAACATCCAGATGCATTACAGAAATTAAAGTTGTTCAATATAAATTAAATAAATATATATTTACATACATTACAAAAATAAAATTACAAATGAAACATCCAGATGAAGTACAGTAATGGATTTTTTTTTAAAAAATATAAGTAAAATAAATATATATTTAATTTAATAATAATAATACAAAAATATAAAAAAATATATTATTTTTAGCATACATTTTTTAACATTGTTTTAAATTATTTATCTTTTTTAACAAAATACTTTAAAATTATTAGTGTAGCATATATATCACAAATAAAAACATCCAGATGCATCACAGTAATGAAAGTTATTAAATACAAGTTAAATAAATATATTTACATAAATTATAAAAATAAAATCACAAATGAAACATCCAGATGAAGTACAGTAATGACATTTTTAAAGTATAAATTAAATAAATATATATTTTCAATAAATATAACAACATATAAATAAAAAATAATTTTAGCTTTAATTATGATTATTAAAATTTTTTATTTATTATTCTTTTTAAATAAAATTAAGTATATTTCCTTGACATTATCTTCAAATTATCAACTATTTGTATATCATGGTAGCATTTGTTGTACTTTAATTCAACCTATTAATTATATTTAATTTAAATAAATATAATAATAAATAAATGAATGATGGTTCCAAATAACACATTGTCTTACAGTATGAATTATGGTAGAGAAATTGTTTAAATATATATATATATCACAGTAAATAAATGCAGATGCATTACAGTAGTGCCAATCTGAGTTTCAATGTCCTAAAAAAAAATAACATAAAAATTATGAACAAAAAGCAAGAAAGGCTTAATACTGTTAAATAAATGAATTTTGGATGAACAAACAAACAAATAAACAGGCTTTGAGCATGTTTTCAGGGACGTTTCATTGACATTCACCTAGGGGAGACCTAGCAGTTTAAAACAAACGTCCTGTACCATTTAGACTCACCAATTACCGTCCCTCCACCCACAGTGGCAAGTCCGATGAGCAGGTAACGGCGCAATTTACGACCTCTCTCTTTCTTCTGCCTCCTTGATGACTCTTCTCTGTTGAGAGAATGTCAATTTGATTCATAACATGCTCACTGGAGCTGCTGAAAGCTCAGAGGTCTTGTTCATTGTCAACAGAATTCTATTAGAAACTAAAACTGAAAAGAAAGCGCTGAACCGAAACGAAAAACCTTGACCTAGACTGCATGTACACAAATGCCACGCTCCACATCACATGCAGCAGAGAACACATTAAAAACAAAAATCAGTATATGGATTCAAGCTTGTTCTCACGTCAAAATTATTATAGCAGTGATTTCACAATGATATTGATTGTGCTGCTGTATTTCTGTATGATTTCCATTGACTTTTCTTTGTGAATTCTGCAGATGGCTCTACATGGGCTTTGTGGAAATAATCTCTTGTAAATGATCTATCCTACAGCGAAGCTGGTGTGTTTTTCTCAGAGACATGTTGATAACCCCCAAAAACCCCATAAAGAGGCAGCAGCTGATGATCGGAGGAAGTTTCACTCACTCGCTCTCCTCTCCTGCCTCTCTCAATTTCTCTCCGAGAGTCTCTTCAAAATCCTCCAGCTGCTGTTGGGTCACACGCAGCAGACAGCTGACATGTCGGATCAGAACTCGAGCCCTGGCATCGTAATGTCCTACATGAGAAGAATCAAGAAACGGTCATTACACGGAAAACAAGATTGGAGGAAGAAAAATGAATCTCACAGAAAATGTCCAGTTCATGCTTTCCCAAAAAATCTAAAGAAATCAATCTTGCATGCATAACGTATTGCATGCATAGACTATTTCAGAACCACTGCATTACCTTTATTTTTATAGCTCTTTATATAATAGCAACGGTTTCAAAGCAGCTTCACAGTCATAATCGGGAAAGTAACAGAACCAGTGATGCAAACTTCAAATATGCAGCAAATCCATTTTTTTTTATATATATATATAAATTAACCTTATTACAAATTTAAAAAATAAACAAATAAAAATAATAAATAAATATCTAGATGTATTATGGTAATGAGTATTTTTATATAAATAAATATACTTAATTAATAAATAATATATTTATTAAATAAATACACTACCAGTCAAAAGTTTTTGAACAGAAAGATTTTTAATGTTTTTTAAAGAAGTATTTTATATAATATGTTATAAATAATATATTTAATAAAAAATACACTACCAGCCAAGTTTTTGAACAGTAAGATTTTTTATGTTTTTTAAAAAAGCCTTTTTTATAATATAATATCAAAAATATAATCAGCAAAACTGTAAAATTGTGTAATATTTGTATTATTTAAAATAACTATGAAAATAAAATACATTTATTATTTAAAATGTAATTTATTCCTTTGCTTCTCAAAAAAACATTTATTATTATTATCATTATTATTATCATGTTAAAAACAGCTGAGAAGATTTTTTTCAGGTTTCTGATGAATGGAAAGTTCAAAAAACAGCATTTATCTGAAATAAAAACTTTTTGTAATATTGTAAATGTCTTTATGATCACTTTTGATCAATTTAAAGCATCCTTGCTAGATAAAAGTATTAATTTCTATAATTTTCCCCCCCCAAAAAACATGATACTGGTTTTGAATGGTATAGATTATATAAATTATAAATTACAGACAATTAAAAAATAAATAAATTTTAAAAAGTTGAAAGGCTTTTTTTTTTTTTTTTTTTAACATAAATAGTTTTTTTTTTAAATATATAATAAATATATTTCTTAAAAATAAGTTTATTATTATTTTTATTTTAATTTAAGATTTGTACATTATTAATTTATTATTATTTTGTTATTATTTTTTCATATTTACATAAATAATAAAATGCATAAATTAACAGTAAAATAAATTAAATTGTAACGCATACGTTTTTTTAATCATTTTAATAATAAAATTCATGTTTTATTTTCACTGTAGTAACAAGCATTGAGATGTAAACTTGCTTAATTGTTTAGAAATTAAAATGACAATGCAAAATATCTTAACAGTATTATTGTTCTTCATGTTTTGGTTAAACAAGGAAAATTTTGAGTATGCAATAACACATTGCATATTTTGCAATGCATTTTCAATGTATTTTCAGGTCCTGTATATGACCTAGAGTACATTTGCTTTATTATTAAAGCACCAAGCATCATGCTATAGTATCATAAAGTGCCACATATTTGTGCCTCATGCAAAATAGTATTTTATAAAAACAGAGTTTTGTGTGGTCTCCAATGCCAGAAAACATTCAAATTATGTTTGATTTAATTAATTTATTTGTATTTTTTGAATAAGAAATTTGTTTTCTTATTTTTCCTGGACATTTCTTTGTGAGATTCGATTTCATAATTTATTATTTTATATAATAAATAGTTTATTTTCATGCATGCAAAAGCAAAATAGATCAGCTAAATAAATGTGAAGCAACAGCTCACCATCTTTGACAGAGAATGACACAAGGTCCTGAAAAACAAAAGAGAACAATGAGCATTGCTTGAACATTGTTTGTCACAAATAATGAGTTGTACGAGCATCCATATGTTATTGCATTCGTCCAGCTGGGTTAATCTCACTCACATACCTGAGTGATGGGTAGAGCTCCGTCTCTGAGCAACGGCTCCGCATGCAAGATGGACAGGAAGGTGTCAGTGCCTTCGAACCCAAGCCCTGCCAGGAACGCTTGCATAACCGGCATGACCGACTCGTCGAGATTCAGCCATTGAACAAGACCCTCCAGATAAGTCTCACGAAAACGTCTGTGTTAGGAAAATATCACAGTGAAGTTTCACAAACCCAAATCATTCAAATAATTTCCTAAAAAATTAAATATTATTATTTAGCAAAGACACATTAAATCAACAGTGAGAGTAAAGACATTTACACTACCAGTCAAATGTTTTTTTTCTTTTTTAAAGAAGTCTCTTCTGATCACCAAGCCTGCATTTATTTGATCCAAAGTACAGCAAAAACAGTACAATTTTGAAATATTTTTTATTATTTAAAATAACTGCTTTCTATTTGAATATATTTTAAAATGCAATTCATTCCTGTGATTTCACAGCTGAATTTTTAGCATCATTACTCCAGTCTCAGCAGAATTTTTTCAGCTGAGTAGAAAGTATTTTAGGTTTCTTTGATTAATAGAAAGTTCAGAAGAACAGCATTTATCCGAAATAGAAATCTTTTGTTGATCACTTTTGTTGATCAATTTAAAGCATCCTTGCTAAATAAAAGTATTAATTTCTATCATTTCTCCCAGAACAAACAAACAAAAAAAAAAAATATACTGACTCCAAGCTTTTGAATGATATTGTGTATAATGTTACAAAAGCATTTTATTTAAGATAAAATGATCTTTGGATCTTTCTATTTAAAGATTCCTGAAAAAAAAAAGTAAAAAAAAAAAAAAAAGTAGTTTTAAATATTGATAATAATAATAATAATAATAATAATAAAAGGTTTCTTGAGCAGCAAATCAGCATATTACTACGATTTCTGAAGGATCATGTGACACTGAGGACTGGGGTAATGACGCTGAAAATTCAGCTTTGATCACATAAATAAATTACATCTTAAAATATATTCAAATAGTAGGCAGTTATTTTAAATGGTAAAAATATTTCACAATATTACTGTTTTTGCTGTACTTCGGACTAAATAAATGCAGGCTTGATGAGCAGAAGAGAATTCTTAAAAAAAAAAAAATATTAAAAATCTTACTGTTCAAATACATTACAAATGTTACAAAAGATTCTATTTCAAATAAATGCCGTTCTTCAGAATGTTTTATTTCTCACAGAATTCTGAAAAAGCAGCAAATCAGCATATTTCTAAAAGATCATGTGATAATGAAGACTGGAGTAATGATGCTAAAAATTTAGTTTTGCATCACAAGAAAAAATTACAGTTTAAAATATATTAAAATAAAAAACAAACACTTATTTTAAATTGTAATAATATTTCACAATTTCACTGCTATTACTGTATTATTAAAATATTTTTAATGCAGACTTGGTGTGCATAAGAGACTTTTTTTTTTTTTTTTATCAACCCAATCCTTCTAACGCTATTGTATCTTAGTAAACAGCACATCAACGAGTTATTATTATTATTATTATTATTATTATTATATTTTTTTACTTTTGCTCAGGTCCTTGAAACAGCTGGCCTAAGGACACTCCACACAACCCAGCGTACGCAAAGCGTCCTGGTTCACTCAGCTGTCGTCCAAACACTTTCTCTGCTGGTAATTGATCATGCTTCGGTCCTCCTGGGTCTGCAACAATAAAATGACAAAATGCAAAATTAAAAAAAATGTACAAAGTTCCTTTGAAGAATGTGCAAGTGTCTGACAACAGATACACACAGACTGTCTTTTTCCATTACATGCTTATTACAGGGGTCCAAGTAAAAACATTTCTTATATTCATCCATTTTTAAACAATTTAATGATTTTTTTTATTGTTGTTTGACAAATAATTCTGCCTTTGGGGCCCAGTCTCAGTGTTTCTTGTGCTTTTGAAAGTTTAGGAAAGGGTGCATCTTCCAGATCAAACTTCATTTGCATGTTTTCTGGCATTGGAGACCGCATAAAACTCTGTTATTAGGAAATTCTACTTTGCATAAGGCATTTGCACAAACATGTGATACTTTATGACACTATAACATGATGCCTGGTGTTTTAACAACGCAGCATATGTAGTAATCATTAGTCTCTAGGTCATACACAGGCCCTGAAAATACATTGAAAATGCAATGCAAGTGATGAAATATGTTATTTTGTAAACGAAAATTCCCCTTGTTTAACCACAACATGTTTAAGGCCTCGATCTTATCCTGCATCTGTGATTAAAAACACAGAGCTGAGAGCTCAGCGGCTGTTGGACACGTATGTCTGTTACACACAACGGATTTCAAATCCGATCATTACAAAACAACATTAATATAAGTCTCATTATGAGAAATTAATAAAATACAACATGACTAGCAACAACTAATCAGTTCCCTCAAAATAAAACCACCGAAGACTCTTATTTTGTTGTTATCTGTTGGACTTTTTAAAAAGTCCTAAATAAAATTAAACGCACAGTTAGTGAAGTCTATAAATACCTGGAGTTAATTTCGGCTCCTCGTTGTTGTTATTAGCTGATTCCATTGGTTTATCCTCACAGTAAGTTACAGCAAATTTGTTTTCTTCATGTAGGAAAGTTGTTACTTTGTTGTCGTGACAGATGAAAGTTCAGCACAAAGTTGTTCTTGTATGCAGCAGCGCCCTCTATCCGTCAAATCAGTTCGCGAATAATGGAGGGACTGGCTTATGAATATTAATCACGCAGCTTTACGGTTGTCCAGTTGGCCCTGCCGATTGGCTGAACTGCAGACGTTGGCGAAGCTTCCGCTATTCGGCAGGCGAATAAGCGAATCCTAAAAGCGAAGGATTGGCTTAATTGAATATTAACTACGCTCATCACGCTCGCCCAGTTGGCTTCACCGATTGGCTGAATAACAGACGTTAGTAAAGTTGGCGTCGGCAGCTGGCAAATTAGCAAAATTGGTTTGGTTTATGAATATTAATGACGCAGTGTGACAGGAGAGTATCGGAATGTTTACTTGGCAACGTAAAAATTTGCCAAATTTTGCCCAAATTTTGATTTTAGATTTATTTAAAGCGTTCTGAGAAAAAAGCTATTAATGGTTTACGCAATTACGTTTTAAATTACATCATTGCTCTAAAAAAAAAGCATTTAGCATATCATTTCTATCCGCTTGCTAGAAAAACTGTTGAATGTTTTAAAATAAACATATGCCAGTCAAAATTATTGCTATTTGTGCCCAGCAGAGGGCATTAGATGACCATGTAAAACTGCCACTATATGAAAGTTATGCTGGATCAGCCAGTTTAAACGTCACAGATACGCTCATCTTTTATTTATTTATTTATTTGATCCAAAATACAGCAAAAGCAGTAATATTGTGAAATATTTTAATTATTTAAAATAACTGCTTTCTATTTGAATATGTTAAAATGTAATTATTATTATTTTATTATTATTATTATTGTCAATATTTAAAATAGTTGATTACATTATTTTCAAGATTCTCTGATAAATAATAAAAAAAAATCCAATCTGAAATAAAAATCCTTTATCTGAAATAAAAAGCTTTTGTAACATTATACACTATACCATTCAAAAGCATGGAGTCAGTATACATATATTTTTATAATAATAATAATAATAATAATTATTATTATTATTATTATTATTATTATTATTATTATTATAAATGTTTTTTGAGCAGCAAATCTGAATATTAGAATGATTTCTAAAGGATCATATGACTGGAGTAATGATGCTAACGATTCAGCTTCGAAATCACAGGAATAAATTACATTTTAAAATATATTCAAATAGAAAACAGTTATTTTAAATACTAAAAATATTTTAATTTATAATAAATAAATATTAAGTTTTTCTGTTTTCGCTGTACTTTGGATCAAATAAATGCAGGCTTGATGCAGAAGAGGCTTTAATATATAGATAGACAGACAGACAGACAGACAGACAGACAGACAGATAGATGATAGATGGATGGATAGATAGATAGATAGATAGATAGATGATAGACGGATCACAGATGGATGGATGGATGGATGGATGGATGGATGGATAGATAGATAGATAGATAGATAGATAGATGATAGACGGATCACAGATGGATGGATGGATGGATGGATGGATGGATGGATGGATGGATGGATGGATGGATGGATGGATGGATGGATGGATGGATGGATGGATGGATGGATGGATGGATGGATGGATGGATGGATGGATGGATGGATGGATAGATAGATAGATAGATAGATAGATGATAGACGGATCACAGATAGATAGATAGATAGATAGATGGATAGATAGATAGATAGATAGATAGACGGATGGATGGATGGATAGATAGGTAGATGATAGACAGATGGATGGATGGATGGATGGATAGATAGACAGATCATAGATAGATAGATAGATAGATAGATAGATAGATAGATAGATAGATGATAGATGGATGGATAGATAGATAGATAGATAGATGATAGACGGATCACAGATGGATGGATGGATGGATGGATGGATGGATGGATGGATGGATGGATGGATGGATGGATG
>JAHKKF010538416.1:3898-28277 GCA_019740295.1 Labeo calbasu
TAAGTTGTCACTTAGTATAATTTAACATTTCAAGTTGAATAAACTTTTTTTGAGTTGACTGAATTTAAAATTTAAAGGCAGCCAGGTTACAAATTATTTTAAGTTGACTCAACCAATTTTTTTTTTACAGTGTACATCGCGATACTCTACCTCAAATCAAAGTTTGTAATGTTGTTTTTTCCCCTCATAGCAGGAAGAGTTAGTTCATTGCTTATAACTGCTTATAATTTTTTTTTTTTAAATATAGGGTTGGGTATCATTAGAATATTATCAATTCCGATTCTTTTCGATTCCAAATTTAGATTCCAATGTATAAAAAAGATGATATCAAGCATATTAAGTCTGTTCTTTTTGCTAAACATTTAGTTGCAGCTGAATACCATGAATAAAAATCAACAGGCAACATAAAAACAAGATTCACTTAAGAGCTGTTTGCAAAATAGAGCTGCGTGATTCTGGATAAATTAAGTTGTTGTTGTTGTTGTTGTTGTTGTTGTTGTTGTTGTTTTTTAAAGGAAGTTGCGGTTCTCTTACGATTCTGAAGAGAAAAAAAAAACATTAGACAACTAAACAAAATCACATGTAGTCCTAATTCATAAGTAAATGATTCAGTGATTCGCTCAAGATTTACTTGGTTCGTTACTGGATGAATCAGTGTTTTTGAACGAATGATCAAAGACAAATACATTATTAACGTAGTACGGAAGAAAGGTTGAGGAATCAAACAGAATGAATCATTGTAATTTAGGAACAGAATCGCACTGGTATTTGAATCGTGTTTGTGATCTTTAACAGTCTGTTAAATTACAATGTTTTGTCATATTGGTGGTGACACATCTATTTCAACATGTTTAGCTTATCACAGATATTACAGACTACTTTGCTTTTTCGACTTCTGATCGCAAGTGTAGCCATACTTTGGAAAGCTACACGCTTAGATTAGCGAGCAAGGTCCTGGCAGATCGCTAGGTCGGTTCCTCACAGATGAAAAAAAAAAAGAAACCGCATATAGAAATCGATAAGCAGAATCAAAACTTTAATTTCACAAGAAGTATACGATTCCTGATCTTAAGTATCCGATTTTAGAATCGGAATCGATTTTCGATACCCAACCCAATCCAAATACCTTATTTTCAGTTCCACAGAAGAAACAAAGTCAAACAGGTTTGGAACAACATGCCTGAAGGAGTAGTTATCTTTCAGAACAAAATTTTACAGATAATGTACTCACCCCATTGTCATCCAAGATGTTCATGCCTTCTTGTTTCTTGAGGAAATCATTTCAGAAATTACCTCCATATAGTGGACTTCAATGGTGGCCACGAGTTTGAATATCCAAAATGCAGTTTGAATGCAGCTTCAAAGAGCTCTAAATGATCCCAGCCGGTGAAGAAGGGTCTTATCTTGCAAAACGATCTGTCATTTTCTAAAAAAAAAAAATGAAAAATTAGATACTTTTTAACTTCAAATGCTCATGTCGTCTAGCTCTGCGATGCACAAGCATACTCTGTGTAATCCAGATCAATACAGTTAGGATATATTGAAAATCTCATTTTCTCCTCCAACTTCAAAATCATCCTACATCACTGTTTTAACTTTTTTTGTAAAGGGCATTTGAACTTCTTTGCGCGTTCAGTTTGTCAGCGCTGGGTCGGTACTTCTACAGCAATATAGGATGATTTTAATGTTGGAAGAGAAAATGAGATGGGAGTTTTTCGACATACCCTAACTGTATTGGTATACATACGCATGGCAGAGCTAGACAAGACGAGCACTTGAGGTTAAAAAGCATATAATTATTATTATTTTATTTTTTTTAGAAAATGACTGATTGTTTCACTAGATAAGACCCTTCTTGCTTGGCTAGAATCATTTAGAGCTCTTTAAAGCTGCTTTTAAACTGCATTTTGGACATTCAAACTCATGGGCACCATTGAAGTCCACTATATGGAGATAATTCCTGAAATGTTTTCCTCAAAAAACATAATTTCTTTACAACCGAAGCAAGACAGTAATTAACATCTTGGATGAGTACATTATCTGTACATTTTTGTTCTGAAACTGAACTACTCCTGTACATGATAATAGAATTTAAATTTTTGGGTGAACTGTGCCTTTAGGTTCTCCAGGTTAAAGAAGACATCTGCAGGTCTCTCGTATCATGACACCCGAGCGTCTCCCGCCGTTCTACCACGTAAGCACAACGAACGCCATCAGACACAATCAGGCTCTCAGTGGCTGGCAGAAGCTCCTTGAGACAAGTGATAAGCACCTGCTAACCGAACGCCCTCCTAAACGTCTCTCTGGGCGCGCTCGCTTACTAGCAACATGTCCTGATCAATCCAGTGAAAGAAATCTGTCAGGAAATCTTTAGCATTAGGTCTGCCTTCTGAATGGGGATCAGGCCCTTTCAGCGGGGCAGGGTGCGGATGGGTCTTAGGAATCTTCCTTTCCGCATCTCTGAGTGTCAATACGGATTATGAGCATAGCTTTTATCTTTTCAAGCGCACAGACTATTTACTCATTTAAATGGATGAATAAGTGTTTTCCCCCCTTCTTCGATAAATAAAAAAATAAAGCGACTCTGAATGCATTCAAATCCTGCTCCAAATTCAAATTCGGCTCCCTTATGCATCCTTTGAGATCTAATCTGTCTTTTTAATCCACACAATTCACTGAGGGCAATTTTTTAACATACTTCCTTAAGACCTGAACGGATAAACACAGTCTAGCTATTGTCAGCCCAAAGCACCTTTCTTCGCAACTTAAGACCAACAATTCGCTCCACGATTGACTGCTTGCCAGCACATGCAAAGCAGGTGAGTTTAAGAAGCGATTTCAGCGAAACGCCTGAGCCTAAAGAGCAGCGGAAACATAAAGAACTTTATTTACTGGTATATTTCAATGGCTGCAAAAATAGGCCTTTATATCGCCCTGCCATCAGCATAAAAAAGAGCCAATAAAACCTGTGAAGAAGCGCCACAACGACGAACAAATAAAAGCAAATTTTGACATTTCGCATGCAGCACATCTCTTTATAGGTCAGAGGCAACCCTGGCCGACCCTGCATTGTTTCTAAATGCCATTTTGTAAAAGAGGATCTCAGGAATTAATTAATGCATGGGTAGCTGCCACTGTCAAGAGGCACGCATTAAAATCAATGATTAATAAATTCAAAACACACAACAAACTCAGAGGGGAGATGAAACTAGTATTGTGTTCCCCAGGAAGCGGCCCCAGTGCGGGTCCTCCCACCAGCGAGGCGGCCACTCAGATGCCTAATGGAAAGTCGCCGATGCCAGCTGTGTGCCTGTGAATAAAATCACTTTAATTAAAGGCATTACAATGAACAGAGAATACACGCGGCAGAGTCGACAGGAAACGGCCCTCATACTTGACACACACACACGCGCACAGCCGAAGCGGCATAATACCTAAAAGGAACAGAGGTCCCTGATGATCTAAACACAAATAAATCGAAAAGCCCGCAGCTTCTTTCTGAAGCTATCAAGCACAACAATTACAGTAAAACATACATAATTACATTATGCAGATCTTTCCCAATGTTCTTTATCGTCAGGTAATCTGGGCGTAAGGGTGGGAGCCTTCGCGCTCTTTGGAAATTTAATTGCCGTTCAGACATCGGATCATTTATTTTCAGACTTCCACAAACCACGCAAATCTTTTTACTCTAAACGCTTAAGCATAAAAAGAAATCAGCGTGAGGATGCTGAACACCGAACCGCAAATTGTTCATTCTGCGGCAAAAGGCTTTCCAATTGTCTGTATACTTTTGAAATATCATGCTGTCTTGCAAGCAAACAAAACAGCAAAATTACTGTCCACCCCCATAGAACAGACGAAGGGTTCCTCTTAATCTGATATACAACAAAGATGAGCCCTGATTATATTCACCCTCCTCTTCTTGTTTTAAATAGACTGGGAGCAGTGCCCAGAGACAGCTGGGGTGAGCTCAGCCCAGCTGATGCCGGATCAGTGAAGCAGTTTGTCTATTCAACCATAAGGGGGCGGCAAACGCAAACTCACCCGGACATATGCGATTCATTCACAAGCAAATAGCATGCAAATGAAGAAATCTGACACATACATAACCCTCTTCTGTGTTCAATATAGAGGGGCTGCACGTGTTTAAAAACAGGCTTAACAGTTGTTCTCTGGTTCATATAAAGCTTCATGGGAATGTGTCATTGTTGGGACGAAAAAAAAAAGCTGAGATTGGGAACAAATGTTTCTGTATAAACGCACACAGCAGAAACACGTCAAGATGATACTGACAGGCTTAACAATATGGTTTGATGCTTAAAAACGTAATAGGTATTGGTGGTTTACGATTTTATAACAAACACCCCCCACATTGGTTTCCACTGCAGTCTGTGGGTGTTTTTCTTTTTCTGTACTGAACAGGAGGGGGAGTATGAGAGCAAGGGGGCAGACAAGATCAAATAAGCGTAAAAGCAAGATAGACTGTGGGCCCGTCCCAAAACACACACTTGCGGTCTTAGGCACTTGAGAAAGCGTGTATGTGGCAGGAAGTTAGTGCACAAAACTGTCCCAGGTCTGAAACATGCAAAAGTGCCCTTAATGCACACTAAATCCACACTGTCTCTAAAACTGCTGTATTTGAGGCTAAGCGTATCCCATCATCCATTGCGTTTGGGGACTTAAATGCAACAAAATAACGAGATGTCGAAGAAAAACTTTGTAGTGTAAAATAATTGAATTTCCACTACATAGAATATAATGTATGTGTATTTTTTTAAAAAGCACCACAATTAAAATGTGTCATGCATAGGGACTACTGAACAGAAATTTAGAAGTTTATTTTTAATATGTGGAGTATTAAATGTACAAAATGTGTAAATGAAGCTCTGTAAATACCTTACTTACATTTTACAACAGTACGTTGTAAGTGTGTCCCATTGGTTAATCTGAAGTTCGAACTTATGTCATGAATGTAGACACGTGGTCAAGTGCACAGACCACAAGTGTGTGTATTGATTTTCACAGCTCACAACTTTTTGCTTTATGGAGTTTTTGTCTACTGATGTTTAAAGCAGTACTGTGCAACAACTAATCATGATTAATCGCATCCAAAATAAAAGTTTTTGTTTACATAATACATGTGTGTGTACGGTGTATATTTATTATGTATACATGTATTTCTTAAATATATCCATGCATGTGTGTGTATTTATATATACATAATAAATATATTTTGGATGTGATTAATCGTGATTAATCGTTACACAGCACTAGTTTTAAGATGTTTTGTAAGATAAGCAATCATTATGTTGTTAATAGGGATGTAACAATATTATCAATATCGTGATATCGCGATAGCAAAACTGTCCCAATATTATCTTAATTTTATCATATTATCATATGAAACGTAGTTTTTAACAACAACTTATTCTAACATAAAAGGTCATTAAAGTTGTGTTTTGGGTCATTATTGGAAAGTGGTTTAAATGGGTAACGTTTTTGCAGTCCAAATTCAAAATATCTCTTTCAAGTGTAGAAATTAGGAAAGAAGCATTATAATTTTCCTACTGTAGTGTAAAGCAAAAATAATGTCTATGCAATATTCATTTTAATTTATTTTGCAGTGCAATTGTTTTACAACATGCGGCTATACTGTCATTGTTGTTACTATTATGACTGAGTCCCCTCTAAAGTTCAGGTACAAGTGAATTCACTGACTTTTTTCTGACTTACGTTTTGATAGTTCAGAACGTGGGTTGGAGCTCTTAATTTTGAATTCTTAAAGTGCATTAGACAGAAGAATTTAAATTTAAAATGTACAAAATTTTCAGTGTTTTTTTTCCAATTCTTCATTTGTCTTTTTTTTTAAATGTCACCAGAAATATTGTATCGTAGACTTCATATCTCAATATTGTCGTATTGTGAGATTTTGATATTGTTACATCCCTAGTTGTTAAAGAACAGTACAATATTTCACACTGTACTTCTATCCCTCACAGCCTCCTTTTCTGTCAAAAATTAAAGATGGCACTAGCCTGACTAAGGTCTATATGCTAATATATGTCAAACACCAGTCTGAGCAGTCTGTACAGGAGCTTTGCATATGCCAAGACAGAAGTGAGTATGACTTCAAAGCCTGGTTGCTGCCTAACAGCATCCTTTCACAGTACAAGAAAATATTTCACAGGAATATTATACATTCAGACATTTCCTCATGTTTAGAGTTGTGCAGCATGTGAACTGAAGTAGTACACAGGATGCAGAATTTCAATAGAGTGTTTTCACAATGTGTTATCAATTGGTCATATTGGCGGCACTGAACTGAACTGAACCAAACCCACACATTTTTCTGATTATTTCTGCTGAAAATGGTCAATTATTGTCATGTTTTTTTGGGCTGTACTAATCGGTCGGACCAGGAAAAACATTTGGAGTACTAAAGACTGCCAAAAGTTCTAACAAATCAAGGAGAAAAGTGCAGGAAACTGTCTGAGGAGCTAAAGGCATTTGAGGTTGGCCAAACTGAACCAGGATTTCCAAGTGCAAGAACCTGACACATTTGTGTTTGTTTTCATCATTTCCAGCCAGGTAGGTGAAATATTAGGCTAATATATTAACACTGCTTGTAAGTATCTGTACCACCTATTAACTTTAATTTGTCAAAATATTACTCCCTTTCCTGCTTACAAAGTCTTTCTCTATATGACTTAACAGTTTCTACACATTTTTTTCTGTGGTTTAGGCAGCATAAATTAGAAGAACAATGTATTTAGTAGTGCATTAACGTGCAATGCCGTTGTTTACGTCCGAGTATCTCAAACAATATGTGGTTTAATTATTTCTAGATGCACATATACAATATTTTATGTCATTTCAAGCATTTATAATCTAATCTATATCATTTTAATAAAACTTGGGCTAAATTAATTTTACATACCAGGATGAAATACTTCTCTTCATTCCAATTCCAAATTCACTTAACCCTTCCTATAATCACAAACATGAATGAAAAGGTCAGTGCAGGTAAATTGCTGGATTGCAGTTTTTCTTCCACGTAAAGTTTGCCTATATGTTTGTAATATGTTTGTCTATATGGTGACATAAAATCTGAGGGGAAAAGTATTGAAATTCTTTTGAAGCAGGCTGAGCCATGGGTGTGCCATTGTACTAAAACACAATATATATTATTTGATGACAACAATGGATGGGGAAACTGACCTGATAAATTTAAATAAACCGCTAAAATCTCGTCCAACTTCACATTTGCTTGAGTTTCTGCGCATGACACGCTGATTTGAGCTCAAACCGCGCCCATCTTGAATTTTGATGACGTCGAGGTGGGCGCCACTCAGCGAGTCACGTGAGTAAACAGTTGCTGCCACGTGGTTACGCGGGAAAGCTTCCGTGACAGTTGAGTTTGACAGCTCATAGAACGCATTTCTTGTTATAACAATAGTGAAACTTAAATGGATATTTTTCTTTTAAACAATATTGTGTTTTTAAAAAAAAAAAATTTAAAAAGTTATTTTGTAGCGAAGAATGCAAAAATAAATAACAGGATTTTAAAAAGCACTGTATACTGCATGTAGGCCTTTTTGTTGTTTTAGCTTGTTACAAATATATATATATATATTAAGAAAAATTTATATATTATAATTTATTTAATTATATTTATATACATTTATATATATATATATATATATATATATATATATATATATATATATATATGTACTAGAAGTTTGAGGGAAAAAATGGNTGTTACAAATATATATATATATATTAAGAAAAATTTATATATTATAATTTATTTAATTATATTTATATACATTTATATATATATATATATATATATATGTACTAGAAGTTTGAGGGAAAAAATGGGAAAAAGGAAAAAAAAAAAAAAGATTAGTAAAGACTTACTATTTTGGGGTGTTAGGGATTATTAGATTGTATGGCAAACTATAAAATAAAGAGACTCTCTTAATCATGATTTTTTTTCCCCCTTTTATTATAAAAATATTGCATTAAAAAAACATAATCACTTCTACCCCATTAGTTGAACTGTTCTCAGTGAAAATGAGATGATGAAGATTGAATTTTCTCATTTGAACTGGCGAAAAGTTGTGTGTGTGAATATAGCTTTTTAGCCCCCGCTACCTCTACGAACCGTAGGGGGCTTTTGATGAAGATGGCTCGCTAACAACCCGAGAAAAGCACGTTTATTTTGCCTAAAACTGAGTCATCTAAATGAATTATCTAAAACAATTTACTCCCCACCCCGTGTCGTACAGGAGACAGAACAACACAACACAAACTCATTAATGCATGTAGGCTGATTATACATTTCAACCCTGACAGCACCTGAACTACTCAATTAACAATTACAAACAAGCAATTCACTCAAGGACTGGAAAGCTGACCCTATTGTTAATCTGAAAAGAAACTCGTTCTTGTGTCTGCTGCACTACTGCATGAAGTGGCTTAGACTAGACTAAGATATTAAACACAGAGGTTTTGGATAGTTTAGATGGACTAAGAGTGACATACAAACCAAAGATGTAACTACCATAATTCTACCTCATTCAAAAATATAATTTTCTATTATATATATATACTGTTTGTTTTTAGTCTATGTACCTCGTAGTACTATTGTCTGTATACTAGCTACGTGTCACTGTTGTTTTCATTACAGAAGTGTTTGTTTGTTTATATTTGTTAGTTAGTTTGTTTGTTTGTTTTACTTTAATCCATTACATCCATTGCCATTTGATGTGCTAAAATGGCAGTAAAGTTGACTCTGACTTTGATAAGACTTTTTTTTTTTAGTATAGCATTTTATTTATGGTATGAATTACTGTAAATATTTGTGTTTAGTGTCCTTGTGGGTTTAATTTTCCATATGGGGACAATAAGATGCATTAAGATAAGATGCAACTGGGATTACAAAAATCACCGAATACTTTGAAAATGCCAGTTAATATTAATTTATTAATATTTTATTAATATTTTTTTCTATTTTTCCAGGGGCTTTTTTTTTTTCATTTGTGAGGGCAATTTTTATAATCACCGTATTATTATTATGAAAAACATATCTTGTCTTTAATGTCTAATACTTCAGTTTTCTCAGTTAAACTGTTGTCAATAACAGCAGACTGTTTAAAATTGTATCCAAATTATATTATACATGTAAAAAAAAAAAAAAACAGGAGCTCATATAGGGCTGCAATTATTAATTGTTATTTATTGTAGATTATTGCTCGTTATATTGTAATAATGATTAACTTATTCATATCGCTATAGAAAACAATATAAAATGTTTTGTTTCGTTTTGGGCACGTCACATTTTGGCTTCATAGACAAACATGTTGATCCGTGATATTAGCCAAGTCTAGCACAAATTATGCTAAAAAACTCCGATTATAATCACTGAAGTTACGAAAATATTTTATTATTTACATCGTATCTGCACTGTGTTGTTTATGATGAGGGAATTCGCGAGCGTACGCACTTATCGCAGCTCCAGCGTTTTCAGCGCTGACTAATCTAAGCGCCTCTAATTGGTCAATGCATTCCGAAGTTCAACAGAAACGCGTTTGATTGGCTATAAGTCTCAACTAACGCTGCACAAAACAGCGCGTAAAACCAACTTTGATTTGGGAGGCTGTGAGCAAATCTAAATGTAATTTCACATTTCATTGTAATCGCGACAGCCGTTATTAATTGTGCAAGGGCATTTTTTGCCCCTTTGTCTTGAATTTATGTGGCATTTTTGCCCCAAGCCCTCCTTAATATCCGACCCTACTGTTCAGTGTCTTTGTGGTGGTCCAAATTTCCGTATGGGGACAATAAAATATATATACTTTTTTAATTCTGTCATCTGTTTTTAAAAAATTAGCCATAATTGCCAACTGTGATTACAAAATAGCTATGGACAAGTCAGATTTCAAGATATCCTCTCTCCTAAAAACCAAATTGAAACCCACACCAGATTTTTCTTGAGGACAAAATTGCTTCAAAACATTCTTCATCCTAAACAAATCAAAACGTAACAAAATACAATCAGCAGTGAAACCAGTTCTCATGTGTTTTAACCCGAACTTCGAGAACTCTTTATTGGATCACGTCGCAGCGGTTCATGGCATTATGAATATTAGTGGCAGACAGGGGACACAGAGCTCCGACTAGGTGTGACTTTTGGCGGTGGTGGCTGGGAGATCATCCAATGGGCACCTGCTGCTGCTGCCACCAGCGTCTGTGCGGAGAGAACAAAAGGGGCCATTGAGCACATAACAGCTGTTGCGCTGTTGCCTGCCTGAGGGCCCCCCGGCCCCCAGGGTCTGTCTGCTGGGGGGAAAGCCCCCTCCTCCTCTTCAACGTTGACCTCCATACAGCTCTTTTAAGAGACTGCATGGTAGCCATCCTGCTGCCGCATTGTTAAATACAGAACAGTGACGTGGGACTCCATTCACTGTCAACCTCAGTAAGGTTAAGAACTTAGCATGAGGGACACAAAGCTGCTAAGAGATGATCGTGCAGGTTGAGAAGCTCTCATGTACCTCATTTCTGAAACCCGCTGTTTTAGGTTTTTGTAATTACCTTTGGTCTACATTGTAGGATACACAATGGTTATTGTTTTTGAATAGTATGTATTGAAACAAGGTATGCATGCAATGTTTCATTGAAATAATGCAAAGCATATTCAGCAGTTTGCCATTTTCAATAAGTGAAATATTAAAGCCAAAAGCAAAATTGCCTTAAGCAGATTCCAGTCACCAGCACAGCACCCAAACACTGCCAGACCAAGGCAGCAGAGCGATTGTCAGTGTGCAATGTAATGAATTACCCTTGTCTCAGCAGCAGCTGTTGAGGAGCTCACAGACCTCAAGTCCAGCCTTCTGATCGTGACAGACAAAGCATCACACTGACATCTAGTGGATCATGTCCTAGGTCTCCCCGTAACACTCGCTCTCAGACTGCAAGCAGAGGGCACTGTGTATGTAGATGCACAAGCGAGACAGCCATTACAGGCCCTGTTCACCATTTTGTGACGTTTCATAGATCTCATACATGATGCTCCACTTCAGTACATCTGCTATTTTTGACTCATGTTGTAAAACAGCCTGCAAGTGTACATGTTTTTATTTTCCAATGTGCGTGGATTGCTTTTTGATAATAAGATTGACTTAGATACAAGGCTGCTCATAATTCAATTATTCCGGTTCCATTAACAGCCAAATTAGGCCGCTTCCTTACATGTATGTCACATTACACATGCTTGAGTTTTCCCCATGAAGTTTACTGCGGATGTAACCTTGTTAGGAAATTAAATGGCTAAATATCTAAACCACTTATTAATTTTTTGTTTGCAGCCCCTTCAGTTTTTGGTTACTCATTTGTCTCTCATTCCACTCTGCTAAATTGAGAATTGTTAAATCGCAAACATCTTAAAAATAAGTAATTATCACTTGTTTTTTTAAATGGTTATTTTGAATAACAAATATGTTAATATTAACTAAAATATAAAAGGTGGTCTAAATGATATTTCATTATTTTATTTACCCTACCAGTCAAAAGTTTGTGAACAGGAAGATTTTTCTCTTCTGAACACCAAGCCTACATTTATTTGATCCAAAGTACAGCAAAATCAAGGGGGAAAAAAAAAAAATTTAACCTTGAAATAATTTTTATTATTTAAAATAACTTTTCTATTTTAATATATTTTAAAGTGTAATTTATTCCCATTATCAAAGTTACATTTTCAGCATCATTACTCCAGTCTTCACTGCCACAAGATCTTTCAGAAATATTCAAATATGCTGATTTGTGGTTTATTTTTATTATTATCAGTATGTAAAACAGCCGAGTATTTTTTAAGGTTCTTTGATGAACAGAAAGACCAAAAGATCAGCATTTATCTGAATTAAAAAGCTGTTCCTCTGAACTTTCTATTCAAAGAAACCCAAGGAAAAACAAGAAAGGTTTTGAGCAGCAAATCAGAATATCAGAATGATTTCTGAAGGATCATGTGACTGGAGGAATGATGCTAAAAATTCAGCACTGAAATCACATTTTAAAATATATTCAAATAGAAAACAGTTATTTTAAATAGTAAAAGTCACTTCAAAATATTACAGTTTTTGCTGTACTTTAGCTCAAATAAATGCAGGCTTGGTGAGCAGAAAAGACTTTTTTTTTTTTAAACACATTAAAAAAAAAAAAAAAAAAATATCTTACACTCTTCAAAAACTTTTGACTGGTAGCATATATTATAGAGGAAAAAAAAAAAAAAAAAAAATTCGTTGTAATTTCACATCAGCAAACAATTCAGCATAGTAAACTTAAAAACTGTCTTGAGACAGTGGCTTTATTTAGACATTTGATATAGAGAAATGTAGCAGCATCTTGTTTAAAAACAAACCTATAAAAAGTGAATGGTCAAATTTGGTTACAAACACTCGGGATGCGACCAGAGGAAAATCTTAAATATAAAATCCGAGTCCTAGCTTCTGAAGCTGGTGATTTCTCTGGTCCTTTCTGGCAGTGAAGACTCGAGTCCCCATGACAACCTGTCAGGATTTTGCTGGTCCAAATGGCAACCTGAGCCACAGAAACCCATGCCCATATTTGTGTGGGGATCTCTGTGGTCATCTTTCCATCTGCTCCAGTCCCACCCTCTTTTAGCAGCAATCAGAGCCAGTAACAGCTCTGAGATTTTGGCAGGTAGTCTACATTTGTTAAAAAATAAAAACACCACCAAACCTTTGGACCATTAAAACAAAAAATATTTCATGTCTTTCAAGTCTCACATGAGAGAAAAGCAAAAAAAAATAAAAATAAAAATTAAGAAGCATAAGACATTTTTGGTCTCGAGTCTTATGCAGACGCATGTGAACTGATGCTTGTTTTTGTCCTGTAATGCCATTGATTTGTTGATTTTCATTTCAAATTCATCAGTCAGGGCTGTGTCCTTTTCCATACATTAAAGTCAGGAGACAGTGCTCTCGGGCTTCTCACTGCTGGGTGGTGGTGTGAGCACTCCAGAGGGAACAGGAGACCTCTGACTGCTCTCAATGTCCACTAGCTGATAGGAGTGCACCCTTCCCTGAAAAATAAGAAAAGAAACAAAACTTTAGGCCAGAGGAAGTGAAAGAAACAAATGTTGTGGCTGGGGCAAATTATGCAAAATTCTGTAGTGAGAACAAGATAGACAGTAGCATTTAAGTTCGGCTTTCATTTAAACATACAAGAAGTGTACATATGCACAGTTTAAAGCGTCTTGAATTGGGTTTTAGCCTCCAGTTTCAACCGCTAAGTAAACATACCAGCCAGTCCAAGTAAGACACATGGGTTTGGATATTGTGCATATCATCTGCTGCTATTCCTTTGAATGTCTTTAGGGCCGAGCTGCCCGCTTCACGGATAGACATGGCGAAAGGGACCATCCATCTTACACACTCTTCCAAGTCACACCACTTCAGCCCTGGAACCAAATAAATCCAAAAGGTCACTTCCAACCACTCAAGCCAATTTTGTGATTCACATGCTTAAATAGAGCTGTTGAGAAGATATTCACACACATATTCACGGTTGATGAAATCATACCTGAAACTTTCATCACTAGCTCTAGAGAAGAGAAGTGGAAGAGTGCAGATGCTGCGAGAAGGCCGTTGGAGAACTCTAGACTTCTTACATCCAGTATACACAGATCCAAGAGCTAAACAAAAAAAACAAAGCCACAATAAGTATATAATAAAAAAGACATCCACAACACAAGGTGATAGACACCCAACTCGGTGCAATTTTCTTTTACAAGTTTATAAAAAATAAATCTAAATACTTTGGTTTGCAGTGTAATATGATACAAACATATCAAACTTCTCTTTTTTTTTTTTTTGCACAAACATGGTAACATTCCTGCTGTACATTCACAACTTTCAACCCTCACGCCCACTGAAGAAAAACTAACAAATGATCTTGGAAATCAATGTGTATTTCAGGAGTTTTAAACATGTTCCTTATTCCAAATATGGTGAATTATAGTATAAAATGTGTAGTTTCCACACCCTCATGTTGTTCCAACCCTGTATGACTGACTTTATTCAAAATATCTTCCACAGAAGAACGCAAGTAACCCAAGTTTATGAAATCCATTGTAAAGGCTCACTAAGATATTTCCCAAAAACAACTTTCATGATGAAGGGGGGGGGGGTGAAATGAGATGGACTCTGTAGGTTGGATTCATATATACTGGGAGCAGCTTTGAAAAAGCTAAAACCGATAGCCTCATATAAACCAGGAGTGTGTGTAGTGAAAAGCTGATCGGTTTCAGACCTTTACACTGCAGGACACAACATGTGCAGAATATAAATTTAATTGACCCACAGCCTTTTGAGGTAAATATAGTCACACCATATTGCGATTTTTAATGTGATTAATTGTGCCATCTTACTTCTGCAATCTGCACAAATGTAGTCTGTGGGTACTGGGCCATGAGAACTTCAGCGGTCTCCTTTAGATAGGCCATCTGCATGTAGATGTTGAGCCAAGCCACTGGGGTTAAAGGACTCAAACTCCAATTCAACTCCTGGAGAAACAACAAATGGTGTAAAGAATAGTCCAATACAGGGGATGCAGGTTTAGGCACAGTACTGAGATTAAATGACAGTGATATGAAGATAATATACCTTCATGATGATAATCTCCATGCTAAGAATGTCATCCTCTGTGCAGGCCCCATCAGTAACGTAAGCAAACTGATGCACCTTAGGAGGATAAATTTCCTTCGGAAAGAAGATTACATTTTACATTTAAACCATTCTGACAAATACTTAATTAAAATTACACTGAAAGAATATTACAATCCTTTTCATAAGCTCGTGCTGAAATACAAGGGTATCTACAAGTAAAACTTACCTCCATTTTGGCAGCGATGAAGAGACAGGAAATGCCTATAAGCTGTAGTGTTGTTTTGAAAACATTTTCCTGTGTGGCCATAAAGCGATCGAAGTAATCCTGACCCAAGTAAAATGTTTCTCTGTGTAACTTGTACACCTCACAAACCTGGGGGGGAAAAAGCAGATGTCAATGAGAGTCAAAACCATACAACACTTCTGTTCTTATGAAAATGAAACCATTCATTTTGAGAAATATTCAACCTTTAAAGTGGTGGCTAAAGTTATTAGAACACTAATATTTTCACCAGCTAAGAAAATGGTTTTAAGTCAGTTATGCTGTAGTGCATCAATTGGAAATATCAGTTTATACTTCCAAACATTCATTTTGCCATTAATTGTAATAATCCAGTGAGAAGTTTTTGTTTGCACAAGGAGTCTGGCAAGAGCTAGTGCTCCACACAGAGATCTGATCTCATCCAGATGATCTGTCTGGAATGACAGGAAGAAACAGTACAAATAGAAAGACTAATCCAGAAGAATTGTGGGAACGTCTCCAAGAGACCTACCTGCAAAACTACCTGAAAATGCTGCTGTAAACGCAAAGAATGGTCACACCAAACGTTGACTTAATTTAGAAGATAATTGATCAAGAAAATCTATATGACATTTTTTGACAGCATCCACATTTTCTAGCATTTTTACACAAGTGCCTAAAACGTTTAACAGTACTGTAGCTTTGCAGGTATGTCTCTTGAAGCATCTTAAAGACGATGACACAGTTCTTCTGGATTTAGTCTGTCTCAGTTTGTTCCGTTTCTTCATGTCATTTCAGACTGGATGATGAGATCAAATCTCTGTGTGGAGCACTGGTTGTTGTCAGACTCCTTGTGCAAACAAATCTCACTGGATTACAATTAATGGCAAAATAAATGTTTGGAAACATAAACTGATATTTCCTACTGACACACTACACCAAAAGAGAATACTGACTTAAAACCATTTTTTTTTAGCAATGACGGCTATGCCGACAAGCACTTGTGTGAGGGTTAAGATACACACACACACAACTGTATCTTAAACATTCAAAGATATTTTAGTCAGGTTCCAGAGAGAACCAGCGCAAACACTGGACAAGGATGAAGTGTTCTTTGCATGCATTGATCAAGCATGCCATCAAATGAATGGAACGCCGTACAAATCAAAAATGAAGTGTACTTTGGTCTTTACTAGTAGTTAGCTTTTAATTAAAAAAATAGGGCTGTTCCCCAAGTTCTCAGGTTTTGTAAACAACTTTAGGTTTAGACAAGAATAAAGGAACTTGTGTCCCCACCGCTCTTAATGAGATTAGATTAAGACGTGTGAATGGTCAAACAACAACAACTACAAACCTCCATTAGCCAATCCAGCAGAATCGCTCTCATTTTGGGTTGGAGATTTGGATGCTTCTCCATAACGCGTGTATCTCGCAGGTAGAGTTTGTCTTTTCTAAGCAGGTTGTTCCACACGTCATCTTTGCTTGCCCAGCTGTGTGAAACCACAATATTAAAAAAAAAAAAAGTTAAATGCGTGTAATGTTTGAAAACCCAACTAATTCACCCACTGATACGATTAAGCAAAAACAAGTGTCTAAATAAATGAATAAAATTCCAAGTGGGTTGGGCTGAAGATCAATGCTTTGATATGTTGACAAATCTCTAGAATGTTAACTTTTGGATGTAACACCATGCTTATCACAGGACAGTCATTAAAACCATATCACAGACTCTTGTCAGACAAGATGTTCTATTGGCAACATTCAGACGCGTCAATCAAAGGTAGCTAAAAGTTTGAAAAGTAAATATCTCACCAGAGGGCCGGCAGAGGGGTAGAGCGCGTGGGGGTGACGAAAATGTTTTCCGAGGCATACTGTGTGAATCCCACGCTGCCAACAGCAACCGGTTCCTCGACTTCATCAGGTGTGGGGATCCGCCTGCATGGGCTTGTGTAACCTGTGTCGGGATTCCAGCAGGCCTGTGCAGGAGGACAAGATGAGAGAAGAGCAAACAAAAAGGTAAGCGCTCTAACGGATATAAACAAATACAACAGCCCGCCCTCTGCAACTAGGACAGGCTTCAAAGGTGTTTTGTAAAGGACCTTCCAGGACACAAAAACAGCTTGCTATGTAAATTCAAGCTATGACGTTAACCCCATCCACTCACAATACAAGGGTGGCACAGGTAGCAATAAGGGGTCTTTAAAAAGTATATCAATAAGTAGATATTGTTTACAGATACAGAACATGAATTCCAGTGCAACACTTCAGTTTTTAACTATGTGAGGTAAGATGCAAATAGCTAAACATTTATTTTTTGACATTAGTTTTACAATGTTATTTTCTTCCTTTATTCCCATTACTCCATTTAATTTCATTATATAATAAGACCATTACAACTCTGCCTCGCTCCCCAAAAAGACACTGGTCAAAATATTGTTATGGCCTTGATATTACGTTCAACATCTATGTATACATTTACCACAGATATAACTGAAAAGTTTCAGTACTTTACAGGCCATAAATCTCATTATACATCCCTGCAATCTACAGAAGTCAGTAAGAAGTGAGTTTAGTTTAAGGTCACTAATATGCCATGCCTGGTGAGGCCTTTGGATACACACACCCCAGCCATGACTCATCCATACCTGGGATGCACATGGTTTCTTTCTTGTCATCTCTGTGATCTCTTCATCTGGATCTTGTAAGTGCTGGAAATTCAAAAACAAAGCATTCAGAGACTTAATCTCGCATCTGTGTTTTAGTTTGGAAGTATACGTTTAAGAACGATGTACTTACAATAGCCACGTCTGCTTTTCTCTTCCTGGGACGTACTGAAGTAGTTTTAGGAGCTTCATCTGTAGTGTTAACCTGCTCTGTTTGTAGCCTGCATCGAAAAATGACATGGTTACATTTCCACATTGGCCTGAAACTCTGTGCAAGTCACTAACTGGGCTAACTCGCTGCTGCAACTTTTCCATGCACACTGGTGGTCAAAACCGCCTTAAAAAACACGAAACCGAAACTTACACTTTCTTGCTTGGCATGATATCCCCGCGTGTGACCTTCTTGAATGTCGAGAGCCTAAAAAATAAAAGTGTTACTTTATAAAAATTTCCGATTTGTGGCGTTTAATCCCAACCCCCCTCATGTGTAAGTCTTCACAAAGCGCTTTGGGCGCGGGGAAGTAGAGCTGGGCACAATGTTCAAGAGGTGAAAACTACACGAAAAACAAAACGAATCACTTCAAAACCACAGACACATGCACTTCACAGTCTATATTTTCAAAGCAGACCCAATGCATGTCCATATTTCAATCGTTTTTATTAAAACTACACGTTTGCTTGGCTCTACCCAAGGGAGTCAGAAAATGGCCGAGCCAATCATTATTCCTCATTTCATTGACCCGCTCTCTCAGCAGCTTAAAGTAACAAACTAAAGTATCCGCAATCCGATATTCCCAAAATTGCTTCCCCAAACCCTTTTAAAGCATCTTACATGTTTAATGTTACTTTTACAGATCTTACCAATAACCCCGCGATTGAGCAATGCACGTACCTTATTGTGATGCTCTCCGAAAATGCCTTCTCTCCACGGATGTCCTCGAATGCAAAAGTTAGGATGGTGTTACACAAGGCATTATTTAGTAAAACTGCTCCAATGATGTGTGAGCAAGCAGCATATGGCTAAGCTGTGATGTGTTCCGCAGTCCGCTCGCTCTGAGCTGGCGCCAGTAATTTTGCGCCTTGTCTTATAACCCGCCAGCAGTCGTTAAAAGGGGCCGTCAACGCGGGTCATTTAAAATCCCCGCTCTACTATAACGGCAACTAAGCGCTGCAATCAGTACCGATGGGGGACTGACACCAGCACGGAGGGGGCACGCGAAATCCCGACGTTATACTTCAAATATTTAATGTCAATAAAACAAAGTTTAGAAACATGAAAATTTTGCCGGCAAAATGAGGCGTGTTTGGTGACGTCACGTGGGAGGCGGTGTTGAGGTAGCGGAAGTACGTTGAGCACATGGCTAGCAGGCTCAAGAAGTAAACAATCCGAGTGTTTGGGTTAAAAAGTTGGATTTTATCACGCTGTTATGTTGGAGATATATAAAATGCAATGTTTTGGCTGTGCTGGGTTGGCCGTTTGAGATGTCAAGTGTTGTCAAAGTGATTTTGCGCATTTTTTCCTGGCCAGTTGGTGCTATTGGGTTACGCAGGCAAATCACTTTCACTATATTGACTGGCGCCCCCTTAGAAATACACTATATACTACAATATACAACAGCGTTTTAAAATATATTATCAAATGTGTATCTTTCACGTGTTCATGTAGAGGATTTAATGCATGTATTTAGGTGTTGTCATTACATTCACAACTTTCTAACAGCATATAACCTTTGACCAGTCACATGACCATCAAAACACACAAATCTGGGTTTTGTTCACTGAAGAAATGAAGTTTTTCAATCTTTTCGGGCGTCTAAAATCAAATGTCATAGGCATGATTCATGCCCGAGCTTTGCCAGGTAACCCATTTATGTCACTAACTTAACATAGAAGAAGACAAACTGAACTCTTAATTTATTTATTTTGCAGGAACCCCCTTGAACCGCGCAACAATCTCTGAGATCACAGAGGAAGCATGTAGAGAGGCGGAAATTTACCACCACGCAGGACTTGTATGTGTTCAGTATAAGTGAAATGTATAGATTATCATAGATGCCTTGGTGTAGAATTATAATCACATCGCGCTTTCTTACATTCTGAAGTCTATTTTAAGTATTTGGTTCGTGAACGAATCATTCGAATCTTTTTAATAAATAACCGGTTTCGGACCTTGGCATCGGTTTAACCGATTCATTAACCGGTGAGATTCGGTCCGAGCTAGTGATGGGAAGTTCGGATCATTCGGACCGACTCGGACCTTTGAGTCTCGTTCAGCAAAATTAACGAATCTTTTTTTCGAGTCATTTTGTTTATTTCGTTCATTTTAGCAAAATATAATAAAAATGTTGCGTTACTTCCCTAACACATCTACTGCTTACACAAACGTTGATCACACAACAAACAAGACAAAACTTTAATGCTATAAGAAACAGAAAAGATTAATTCATTGTTTACCTGGGTCTTTAGTCTATGATTAGCTCACCTCACCTCTTATCTGACAAGTTTTCGGGTTTGGGTCGTTCGTTCATCACGTCACAGCCCCATAAGCTTAACAAATGCAGTGTGAGCCGGAAAAAGAATTGATTAGTTCATCTCTCGAGTCTTCGGGTTCGAATCGTTCGTTCATCACGTGACACCCCGTAAGATGAACGAACGACTCCAAAATCCCGAAGACTCGAAACAGGTGAACTAATTCCAGCGCAGAATCTAATAGGATGTTGCGCATGCGCGACTGAACGAATCACTCCCTGAGACTCGTTCGTCCCGAGTCACATTAAGTTCAAAATGAACGAAGCGTTCAAGAGCGACCCATCACTAGTCCGAGCGGTTCTCGATTCAACTGGACCCGAATCCAGGTCTTCCATATGTCCGATTCGTAGTGAACCGAGAACACCGGATTTGAAGTTAACCTAAGATTGGATTGATGGAGTAAAAAGTTACTTAAATTGCATAATCATTACAGCTATTAGTTATTAATGATAACGTCCATAATCATTGTAATTTTATGAGAATATGCTAAAGTCAGTATACTACCTATAACAACACAAAGGAATGATACCGTTGGAATGGAATCACTTAATAGCTGGTAAAGATACATACGAGCAGTATTAATTCAGATATTAGCCTAATATTTCACCTACCTGACCGGAAATGATCATCAGAAACACGACTGTTGTCAGGTATCTTGCCTATGAAATCCTGGTTCAGTTTGGCCAACCACAAATGCCTTTTGTTCAGTTTTTTGCACACTTCTCCTTGATTTGTTATAACTTTTGGCAGTCTGTAGTACTCCAAATGTTTTTTCTGGTCTGACTTATTAGTACAGCCCAAAACATGACAGTAATTGAGCATTTTCAGCAGTAATAATCAGTTGAGTTCCTTTCTGTTCAGTGGCATTGTTTACGTTCAGTGCCACCAATATGGCGGATTGATCACCACTCTGTATGTTATTTTAAATATGACTGAATGAAACAGTCTTGTATTAGATTTCTTTTTTGTCAGTTGTGTTTTTGATCAGTGTGTGATTGCTAATTTCAGACAGTTCTGTCTATGACAGGATGGGCTGATCATTGAAAACATGCATGATGTTCCATACAACCTTGAGGTGGGTCCAGAAGTGTGTGCATCCATGACAGCTGTGTGTGCAGCAGTCAGGGGCCTTTATCCGTCTTGGCCGCTTGGTGTTCAGATCCTCTCAGCTGCAAACCAATCAGCGTTGGCTGTTGCCCTGGCCTCAGGTGTTCGCATGACTGTACAAGCCATCATGAATGCCCTTTCAAACTAAAGTATTCTCTGACAAGATATCGAATGAATATTAACTTCTCCACAGGGCTGGATTTTATACGTGCAGAGGGGTTTGTGTTCTCACATGTTGCAGATGAAGGCCTGTTAAATGCTTGTGCTGGTGAGCTGCTGCGGTATCGCAGACGCATTGGAGCAGAGCATATTCAGATATTTACAGACATCAAGAAGAAGCACAGGTATTATCAGTTCCAACCACAGATGGCCACAGAGCTCTAAAAGAGGCACAGTACAGTGTGGTGGTTATTGTGTCAGATGAGTTATATTTGAAAACGGTCATTACAGTGCTCATGCCATAACTTCAGATGTCAGCATAGCTGAGACGGCCCAAGCAGCTGAGTTCTTCCTCTCTGATGGAGTCATCGTCACAGGAAATGCCACTGGAGCACAGGCCGATCCAGAGGAACTGAGGGGTGAGTCTAATGTCACTCAGACGCAGACTAATGTCGTAACGCTCTCTAAAGGCACAATATGTAAATTTTTTTTGATTAAAATGTCCAAAAAACTCTAGAACAGTGTTATGTATTTTGCTGACTTGTGTACTTACATGATCCCAAATGTTTCCAAGAATGTTTAAATCCAGAGAAATAAGCCATTTTAACTCGTTTAACGGACCGTGTCCTTGCGTCGCCTGCCAGTGACGTCATACGCCCCCGATTTTACTTTATTTTTTATTTTTTGTAGAAAACATGAAAACCCCAAAGACACTTTAATATGTTATGCATTTTATTATAGACAGAACACACAGAGTAGCATTATAACAGAACTTTCAACAAACTCAAATCTATCAAGTATGATAAAACAGCTCTGTTTTACCTCACATACGCATGACCGGAAGAAGTGGAAGTGGTCGAATGTGGCATAATAAAAGCTCCGCTGCTTTCGAGCCGTGTATCACACTTGTCCTTTATTAGCAATCGCTCCAGCATCCTCGTTTCGCTTCCACGACTTTGAGCCCCACCCTGCTTTATACAGTGACCTTAAAGGAGAAGTCCACTTCCAGAACAACAATTTGCAAATAATTTACTCACCGCCTCGTCATCCAAGATGTTAATGTCTTACTTTCTTCAGTTGTAAAGAAATTATGTTTTTGAGGAAAACATTTCAGCATTTTCCCCCATATAATGGACAGACCATTATATGGGGAAAATGCTGAAATGTTTTCCTCAAAAAACATCATTTCTGGTGCCCCGATTTTAAACTTCCAAAAGGCAGTTTAAAATCAGCTTCAAACAATCACAAATGCAGTTGTAAAAAATCCCAGCCGAGAAAGTAGGGTCTTATCTAGCGAAACAATCGGTTATATTCATTTTTAAAAAAACAGTTTATATACTTTTTAATGCCAAACACTCATCTTGTCTTACTCTACTTGGACTGGTTTTGTTCCAGTTTGTGACAGTTAGGATATGTCGAAAAACTCCCATCTCATGTTCTCCCTCAACTTCGAAATTATCCTATATCGCTGTTTTGCCTTTTTTGTTAAGGGTGTTTGATCTTCTTTGCATGTTCTAGCGATCGTTTCTCTAGATAAGACCCTTCTTTCTCGGCTGGGATAGTTTACAACCACATTTGGGATCGTTTGAAGCCGCATTTAAACTGCATTTTGGAAGTTCAAAATCGGGGCACCATATCAATCCATTATATGGAGAAAAATGCTGAAATGTTTCCTCAAAAAACATAATTTATTTACGACTGAAGAAAGAAAGACATAGACATCTTGGATGACAAGGAGGTGAGTACATTATATGTGAATCTTTGTTTTGGAAGTGGACTTCTCCTTTAATATTAATCTTTAATACATTAGCTTGTCCATGGACATGATTTCTGCCCGTGTCCCGACGGATTGCATCGGTTGTGGGGATGAAGACTACAACCCCCATGATTCCACGCTCAATCATGACATCATCAAACTATGCCTTTGGTTCTTTATTTGTTTTGGATATGCGCCCTCTAGTGGCAAAAACGTACATATTGTGCCTTTAATGCAACTTTAAAAGTGGTGTGTGTATTTTTGCTACATACTACATCTTCAGTGTATCACTGAATAAATTAAAATGTGATGCTATCCAGTATTTCCTCTTATACTATTCTGTATAGCGTTGGTAAGATTTTTTTTATGTTTGTGAAAGAAGTTTATTATGCTCACCTAAGCTGCATTTGTTTGATTAATAATGTAGTAAAACAGTAATGTTTTGCAATATTATTACAATTTATAATACATGTGTTCTTTTTTAATACATTTTAAAATACGTTTTTTCTCCTTTGGCAAAGCTGAATTTTCAGCAGCCATTACTACAGTCTTCAGTGTCACATGATCTTTCTAAAATCATTCTAATATACTGATTTGGTGCTCCAGAAACATTTCTTATTATTATTAATGTTGAAAATAGTTGAACTGCTTAATATTTTTGTGGAAAGCATGATACATTTTTTTTCAGGATTCTCAGAAAAATAGAAAGTTCAAAAGAACAGCTTTTATTTGGAACAGAAATCTTTTGTAACACTGCAAATGGCTTTAGTCACTTTTGATCAGTTTAATGTATCATTGCAAAATAAAAGTATTTTTGACCGCAGACTTTTGAATGGGTTGTGTTTGATGTATTAGGCCATACTGAGTCATTCCTAGTATGCTATGCATGTTTAAATAAGGCAACTTTGATCTTCTACAGTACAACCCAACCTTCTATGTCATCCTGACATTTGTCTGCAGATTCCTAACAACTCACAAAATGAAATCAAATTAGCCCTATTGCTAACTAGAAATTTACTGATGCAAACATCATTTGTCAGGGTATCTTATAGTGGTCAGTTTATCAACAGTAGCCTACAAAAGACAGGATGCTGTTAGGCCTATTTGATATACGATCAACAATGTGTACAGCACCACACATGCACAAACAATTTTCGAGGGCTTTCATGTGACCAGCATGATGCCTGAGTTAACAGGACTTTAGCCTTTTGCTTTTCCATGTTCCTTTACA